>ML806696.1:35583-51436 GCA_009831015.1 Picea engelmannii
CATTGAAACCAATTGGTTTATAATATCTTAAGAAGGTAAGAAACTACTTTGTTTTCTTTAAAATTGTATATCTATGCTAAAAACGAATTGAGAGAAGTGTTCCAAGATCACCATAGTTTTGATGATTTAGGAAGTTAGGAAGGTTTGTATTGTGTAAACTATATTTAAATTGGGATCTAATTTGGGAATAGACAGGAAAATCTAAGAAGAAGTGTTTTCATATTCAACCCTCTTAGTGTTACAAAGATAACAAATTATTGTTGGAATATTGTTGTCATTGATTTCAAAGATAGGGGGAGACTACATATGTCCAAGATAGATATTACAATCCTACATATGTCCAATATAAATATTGCAAGACAAATATTGTTGGAAATATTGTTTTTGGATTTTTAATGAACAGTTTGGATACCTTATCTTTGAAGTATTTTTTACCCTACATACCTAGCTCAAATGGGAGTACAAGTTATATGGTTGGAAATATCATTCTGAGACCTTTCCAATGGTATATATGAAATTCCCTCTAAATCCATAAGAATGAGGAGATATGGATTTTTCCATCCAACAACCTAGTCATAAAATTGAGGTCGGCTCAACCAGTCTTTATAGGTCGGCCCAGAAAGTGGGGACATAATTACTACAAATATAGGATATATGTGCACATTTGTAGTGAAACCAAGCATGACATCAAGTCCGAGGTGCACTAAAGGTGATAGGGTGTCTTTCTAGTGTGCAAGAGAAGTCTAAGGGATTTTCTTGAGGTCTTTCTTGTTCTCAAGATGCGCTATGAAGAACAAAAGGTCTGTGATGCTACCATGTGCACTTTTTTGAGGTTCTGATGTTTCCATTAGTGCATGTGTCTTTCAGTGGATGTTTCCATCAGTGATTACATTATGGAAATGATGCTATGAGCATTGCTAGGTTTTGAAGTATTGTATATGGAAATGATGCTATGAGCATTGCTAGGTTTTGAAGTATTGTCTATGGAATGAAGCATGCAAGTGAAGTCAAAAGTACTCTATGTATGAATATCTTGGATTGGTGTCTACACATATATTATTGAGTTTGTGCTTAGTTGAGAAGATTGGTGTCTCGCGTAAGTTGGGTGCCTACAACTTGTTGAGTTGGTGCTCAGTTGAGGAGACTGGTGTCTCTAGTAGGTTGGTGCCTACATATTGTTGATTTTGTGCTTTAGTTAAGGAAATTAATGTCTCCAGTACATTGGTTCCTACAATATTTGTAACAGTAGGTTGGTTCCTACAGACATTTATAAATATACAAGTTTATGGTTTTCTCCCAATTGGGTTTCCATGTTAAACTCTATGCATTATGATTTGATTTTATATGTGATTATTTTTTCTTGACTAATGAATGATTGATGAATGGTTAAATAAATAATAAAGTATCTTATGTTGATTCACCCCCCCTAGTATAAGAATAAGTTCAAAAATTGGTTCAAGAGTAGGTTCCTTGAGAAACATTTTAACCACTGGAAGGTATATTTTGAACACATGTGGATTGTAAGGAAGGTCTCCCTACAAATAGAACTTCTTTGTTTGATGGAACAAAATATGCATCATGGAGTATAAGAATGAATATATATTTGAAGGCCCTTGGGTTTGGTATTTGGAAATAAGTAACAAAAAGTTATATAGATGAATATCATAAGGAGTCAAGTGAAATAATCCAAAAGAAATAGATTCCATATTGAGTGGCCTATCCGATTTTGAGAATGTCAAGGTAATGAAGTGTGCATCAACTAAACATATTTGGGACTAGCTACAAAACATTTATGAAGACAAATCTCTCTCCAAAATCATGGAAACAAATATTGTTGATGAAGAAAATGAAGATAATCATAACTAAAAAATAGATCCAGAATAAGAATACCTTGAAGCAAATCTCATCAGTGCCTTAGAAAAAATAGACAAGATTAAGAAAAAGAAGTAGAAGAAGCAATTGTAGAAACATGAAAAGAAGGATCATGATCTTGAAGAAATAAAGAACAAAGTTATTATCCTAAAGACTCAACTAGAAGAGGAAAAGAGGATAGAAGAAGTGGTGAGAAGCCAATTGAAAGAAAAGGAATAAAATTGCAAGAAACTAGAAGCTAAAATAATTTCCTTAAGAAAGGAGCTAGAGAAAACAACTGATCAGTTGAATAGAAGTTTGAAGTTTGGAAATAGTACTGAAATATTAGATAATATTCTCAATTTGCAAAGGACTCCATTCATCAAGACAAGTCTCGATTATGATGATATAAACAAAACACCATTGAGGGAGATGCCCGCATTAAAGTCAGAAAGCCATTAGAAAAATAAAATAAAGAAAATCTTGAAAGTTATGCTAATTTTCTCAAAGGATCTACCAACAATGAAAGAAACAAAAGGAAAAGAAATTATAACTTATAGAAACTTGATTATTCTCACAAGAACAACAAGAATGAGTTTAGAAGAGTTGTTCCACCATGAAGACCTTTCACTAACTGGTACCAAAATCTCTTTCTTGGATTTTTTTCTTGCAATAATTTTGGTCATAAAAAATAGATTGTAGAGCTTATGCAAGAAGTGATCATGTGGGATATAGAAATATAGGTTCTTGCAAAACCTCAAAGGATGATTATGTGAGAGAAAAAAAACAAAAGTTTTCATGGGTTCACTAATAGAAACTACACTTTGATTTTCTCCTCTACTTGATATTGAATGTTATAAGTGCAATAACTACGGGAACATAACACATGACTGTAGAAGCAACATGATAAAGTCTCCTAAACAAAACAAGGAAGAATATATGCTTACCAATCATAGAGAAGAATACACCAGGGTGTGGAAAAGGAAGCAAGGAGAAGGAAGAAGGAAGAATGTGAACTTTCACTTTGGACCAAACCAAGTTTCTCACCTTGAAGGAAGAAAAAAGGAGGCAATGTTACCTTTGGAGATAAGGATTCTACAAGGATAGTTGGAAAATGTATTGTTAGTCTTGATAATGGAAAGACTAAGACACGAAATGTATTGTATGTTGAAGGGTTAAAGCATAATCTTCTATGTGTTAGACAAATGTGTGATCAAGGTTACAACCTCACATTTCATTCTAAAGGGTTTCAGATAAGGATTAAAGAAAATTTAGGAATATAAATGGAAAATGCAAAAAAATCCTCAAGAGATATATACATACTCGATAAAGTCAAAGGATAAAAATGTTGTATGGGAGTGATATCTCTCTCATCCTTTTAGTAAAGGGAAGCAAAAGATTAGGGGAGCAACCCTTTTCCATTGATTTCAAAGGGGGAGAAGTTGCAGATAGAGGAAAGTTGCAGACATGGGGGGTATCAAAATTGACTAAGGGTTTCCATCAATGAAAAAAGGGGAAGATTGTTGTTACAAATATTGTTGTCATTGATGTCAAATATGGGGGGAGACTACATATGTCCAAGATAAAGATTACAATACTACATATGTCCAAGATAAATATTGCAAGATGGACATTGTTGGATTTATTTTTTTGAATTTTTAATGATTAGTTTGAATACCCTATATTTGAAGTTAATTTTACCCTACATACCTAAATAAAATGGGAGAAAACGTTATATGGTTGGAAATGTTATTCCGAGAATTTTCCAATGGTATATGGTATTCCCTCTAACTACTTGGGAATGATGAGATATGGATCTTTCCATTCAACAAACCAACCAAACAATTGAGGTCGACTCAACGAGTGTTTATAGGTCGACCTAGAAAGTGGGGAAATAATTACTATAAATACATGATAGATGTGTGCATTTGTAGTGAAACCAAGCAAGAGATCAATTATAAGGTGCACAAAAGTTATATGTAGTGCGCTAAAGGTGTTGGGGTGTCTTTGGGATTTGCAAGATAAGTATAAGGGATTTTCTTAAGGTCTTTCTTATTCTCAAGGTGCGCTATGAAGAACTGAAGTTCTATGTTTTTTTTGTGTGCATTGTTTTGAGGTTGTTATGTTGTTTTCAATGGATGTTTCCATCATTGGATGTTTTCATTATTGGATGTTGCAGTCAATGGATGTTGCAGTTAGTGGATGTTGTCGTTAGTGATTACATTCTGGGAATGATGCTATGAATATTGCTAGGGTTTGAAGGATTGTTTGTGGAATGAAGCATGCATATGAATTCAAATTTATTTTGTGTATGAATATCTTGGATTGGTGTCTACACATATCTTATTGAGTTGGTGCTTAGTTGAGGATATTGGTGTCTCTAGTAGGTTGGTGCCTACATCTTTTCGAGTTGGTTCTCAGTTGAGGAGATTGGTGTCTCTAGTAGGTTGGTGCCTACATATTGTTGGTTTGGTGCTCACTTAAGGAGATTGGTGTCTCTAGTAGGTTGGTTCCTACATACATTTATAAATATAAGTTTATGGTTTTCTCCCGATTTGGTTTCTATGTTAAATTCAATGCATTATGATTTGAGTTTATATGTAATTATTGTTTCTTGCCTAATGAATTATCTATGAATGGTTAAATCAAGTAAAAAGTATATTATATTGATTCATCCCCCCCTCTCATTATAAGCATAAGTTTAACAATTCTTTCATCCCACAATGTTTTGGGAATTGTCCAACACCCAGTATCACTATGTAGCTCGTGAGAGTTTGTTCTTATTTTAGAAATGTTGATTTTATTATTTTCACTTGTCAAAAATAAGAGGTACTTTTGATCTTGTAAGTTAGGGTTGACCACCTCCTTCCAGTATCTTAATTTCCTTCTATCCTCCAATTCTTTATCACACCACATATTCTCCTTAAATTTAGAAGAGATAATATTTATAATATTATTTGTATTCTGCATGATAGCTTCTTCTTGTATTCCTCAATTATTTAGTCAATATTTGACATCTTTATGCCATCCCTACTTGAGCCACTGGTGGTTCTGGCTAGAGTTTGAAGAAATTTTTGTGAGCCTCTTGTTGTCCATGTTGTTTATCTTGTTCTTGTAAGTTAGGTATCTAACCATATCAATACTCTTTATGGGGGAAAGGATTGATTCTATGAGGAGGATATGATAGGGTGTATTTCCCTTAATTTTTATATTATGAGTTATCAAATTCTTTTAGATATGTTCTATCTTTCTCCAAGATTTTCTATATATAGTGCAACCCCAAACTTCACATCCATATAAGATAACCAGAGTGACAAGAGTGTGAAAGAGGCATTTTTTCTTATCCCAGAGACAAAGGTCTGTTAATTTACAATTGTTTTTGAGCCCATAATAAGTCTTCCACCCTCCATTTATCCTTTTCTCATTTCTATAGTTCCAATTGATCTTGTGGTGAATATCTATTCCAAGATATTTATATGAAGGAATTTCCTCCAAGTTATTGTTTTCATATACAAAAGTATCATAGGTGATCCTTTTGGATTTAATTATCATAACCTTTTTTTTGTCAGTGTTCATAGTCAAGCCCATACTAGAGCAAAAGTCCTTGAGGGTTATAAGTTGCTTACCTATGTCATAGGGACTCTTCGCCATAAGAAAAATATCATCAACATAAAGAAGAAGGATGATGAATATACTAGCAAGAGTCAGGCCAACAAATCATGCGTCCTATAAACAATCTTCTAACTTACCAATATAGATGTCGAAAAGGGTAGGGGATAGGGTGGAACCTTGCTTGACTCCTATATTACAGTTAATTTCTTCCAACCAACCTTCAATGTTCCTAAACTTGACATTAAGTTTATCATATAGCCTTACTACAATATCTCTTAACTCGAAAGAAACTTTAAGCTCTTCTAAAATATTCCAAAGATTAGTTATGAACACAATGTCAAAAGATTTTCTAAAATAAACAAAATAACAAAGTTACCCATTTTTATCATTAATTAATAAATATTATATACATACTTCATTAGAGTTATATATACTTAATTAATTATACAATTATGAAAAAAAAAAAAAAAGTGTATAACCATTATTTTTTTAAAGAATTTTAAATGTATAAAATTAATAAAATATTAGATACATCATCATCAATATATATTGCTGCTTGCTTGTTTAAGTCATTGTATGTCCTATCAACTAAGTAAATAGGTTCAAGAGGGAGTGAAACTTTCACTCGTGAGTAAAAGTAAAACCATATTTTTCTCTCTACGCTCTTATTGCTATCTTGTATAAATTTTGAATGCTTAAAATACATAAAATTCGAATGTGTAGTTTTGTTAACTAATAATATATTTTCAAAGAAAATTATAATAATTAGAATTTTTATTTCTTACTTATCATAAAATTATAAATTTAATGGTGTTGTAATTAAATATAATAGTAATAATAATAAGTAATTTTCTATATTCTATCTAAATAAATCGAAATGGTACATTCCATTTAAATAATTTGTATTTATGTTTTTTAATATAAAAAATCATATTTTTTTAATAGTGAAAATTCATTATAATTTAATTAGAAACATCAATTTATATAAACACTTTCCATCACATTTTCCACAAATAAGTTTGAATATTCAACTTGGGTGACTTTGACATGAGCCCTTTGAAGAGGAAAGATGTAATTTTTTCATTAACTTCCATATCACCTACTCTGTTGATTTATTCAATGCTCAACTATCCCTATACACAAAGTGTAGTAGCCCGTGGTTTGTTCACAATGTTTAAGGTAGATTTCCCAATGAAATGAAGGTGATGAATTAGCACTTCAAAAAGGAAAAATCTTCTGTCACATCCAATGATGGCATCCACACTCACTCTAACTTAGGTTCACATGCCTACCTTCCAAGAAAAAAATTCCAATCATAGGGAAAGAAAAAACCAATTCCTTTCATTGATTTGAAACAATCATGAATATTTTCCTTTCTGACCTTATCCAATCTAAGGTAATTTATGAGAAGATGTACTTTTGAATTAGGATTCTTCTCCATAATCTATCTTTGGTAAGCATATTCCAAGGAGATTTTGTTGCCAGTGATTTCCTAAGCATATTAATGTCCTTCAATCCCCATTCATCCAATGACTTGGGAACTATTGGAACACGCAGATAGAAACAAACATGAATTGTATTTTATTCATAGATACAATACACATATAAATACATTTTGGATGACCTTTAGATTCATCTTCCAAGGTATCTTGGACTCTAGATGACCGTTACACTATCACTTGACATTTTACATTCCTTAAAGTGACTAATATCATAACCCTAGTGAATCGAGTTTCCAATATTCCCCCCTTAATCCAAAGAGGTGTACATGTGAGTCCAAGGTGAGAGATGAAGTCTGGAAGTGTCCAGCTGAAATATGGAGGTGGAAAGATGCCAATGACTCAATGTGTTATTTGAATCTAGTGGTTTTTGGATGACCAAAAACCAAAAGGCTAGCAGAAGTTGATGTCTTCTACTAAATGGTGGTAGTGTTTTACAGATGACCACAAACTCTAGAACTTGGCTCTAGGGCTCAATGGTTCTTGAAACATTTCTTAAGTTAGCTAGAAGTTGAACGATGATGTTTGATTCTAATTGGAAGTGCTCTTGAATGTTGGTTTAACGATGACCATAAAATGTTGTCTAGGAAAAGTTAAAAGTATTATACTAAATGGAGGTTTAAGGAAAACCACAAACCATTGTCTAGCAGAAGTTGAAATTCTTCTAAGTGTTGGTTTAAGGAAAACCACAAACCAAATATGGTGGTTTTGGATGACCACAAACCAAATTTCCCTCACTTTTTATTGCTCGATTGATGGGACTTCAAAAATTGAATCCTGCCTATCAATTGTTGATGTTGTTACCCCCAGTTAGGGACAAGGTGAGAAAATGAAAATCCTTTCATTGCAAGGTGCATCAGTACTCAATAATGAATTCTATGGTATGATTGAGATATCTTCTTGAATGTTGATGACCATTTACAAGAATTCATCCAACCATAGTGGTTATTTACTCTTGCATATTTTTGGTATTTGGAACAATTTTCTGAAGGATGATTGTGCTTCCTACAATTCTCATAAGAATGAAGATCGAAACATTGATATTCCATGTGGCCAACTCTGTGAAAATGTTGGCATTTCAGAATCTTCTCTTAAACCAGAGTAGGTGAATATGAACATTCTTGAAGCAATACAACACTCTGGAACTAGATCAGTTTGGTACAATGTGAAATATGAAAGGTCACTTCCTTTTCATATCTGATACATGTTTTGTTCTTGTTGTGCCTAATTTATTCCCAAGGTTTGATTATTGGCTTGGAAAGAGGAATCTAAACTTCATCTACATTCATATTTGAAGTTGGATCACTTAGTTACTTCTGTACTGGCTGTTGATTTGAATTAACATGTTATTCTCAAAGACAGTTGTTCTGAACAAGGACTAGTTTAGAATGTCGTAGATATTTTGTTGTATTTTTTCTTGTTGGAGTTGTGATTCAAGATGGATAAATTTGATTTTGTCATGTGAATCTTGTAGATAGGTTATAACATTGGTGACAATTTCTATGCCAGTTGTGATTGTATTGTTCACATAAGAGAGTATTAGAGTGTTCAATAACTCTAATATTTTATAAATTTGAGCCATAGCTTAGACCTCACACGGTTTCTTGCAACTCCACCCTTTAACAATCAGACTCTACAATTCAAAATCTTGTAAAATAGAAAAGGTTTTTACCAAGCTCAACAACATAAATTATCAAAAAAAAAAACAACCTCTTCAATGAGTCATTGATTTCATATAGAATATAAATTTCTAAAGAAATTTACTAGAACCATCAAGTTAAAACATGAAGAGAGAGGAAGGACTATTGTTCCCCCTATACAATTTACAAAAATATTATGAAGAACTGGAAATCGGAAAAAGTGGCCACTAGACTTGAACTTTCATGTCCTTTAGGCTCTTTATCTATGCTTCTCGCCCATGCACAAACTTAGCAAACAAACATATGCTCTTAGAATCAGATTCAACAACTATGCATTAGACATTTAGTTTAAAGTATGCCTCTTATTATCTTTCATTGTGCTCATTCCCACCATAAGATTTGACTACCACATTTGAATAGTTGAGCTCAAGAGTCTTCGTCAATACAAGTATTATAGTTTCTAATCCAAGTGGCCTCACGTGGACATTATATGAAGAATATAATCCCAAGTTGTGTCATATGGACATTATATGAAGACTCGAATCCACTTTGAAATGAAGAATAAATTCCCAGTTGAAATGAATTTGAAATTGGATAAACAAATTCAAATTGGTCCCACCATGGTTCTTCCTTTGGCTAAACATTGACCATTCAACTAGATTTGATGTCTTATAGTTCTTCTTATCACTCCACCAAATTGGATTTCATTGTTGTTGGCTTGGACAACGACCCAAAAAAAGAAGAGGCAACATTATTAATCAAATAAGAAAAGAAATAGTAGCATGCATTAAGATAACATAAATAATATTTGATTTAGAAGAAACTGAAAATGCAGTGCTGGCTTCAGAGTTTGTTGATGACCAAGTCTCACCTAATATTGAGGCTCTCCTACCAGATTCACCATAACAAATGTAGCAATAGGTTGCACTAAACTCCATTGAATCGATATCCAACAGATGCACTATTTACATTTCCGTGTTCTCACCTACAATGCTTCACTCTATTTTTCCCAAGATCAACATAACAAGATGGATCGAGCCTCTATTCTACTTTAATATTCTTCACCACTCAAAAGTAGTTTCTTGTGTAAGTAAGAAGTAGACAATTGTTTCTACTTATTCTATTGAATAAAATTACAAGGTAACAAAGAGAGATTTGTGAGAAGTTATTTAGCTTTGTAAAATCATAAGTGAATTGGTTATTCCATCGAATCAACTAGTATCATTATTATGTTATTACATATATGGTTGACTGAAGGGTTTCATGTAGAGAAGGAACACTAATGGCCATGCACACAGAGATTGGAAGACAAGGTGTCTTGGGATAACATGCTAACTCTAATCTAATTGGAAGATAGGAACCTTAAAAGTTATGTGTGGTTGAGGATGGAAAATTGGAAAATCAGGCTAGCAAGAAAAATAGTGCAAAGAATAATCATAAATGACAGGTTTGTAGAGGGACATTTCTACATGAGGGAAGAGGAAACACCCAAGAAAACATATGGACAAACTTTCAGGAAGGCAGAGGCATTTTCTACAAAAATCAACTATGGAATACTACCATAGCTCAATTCAGGCCTACAAATTGAGGCAATGCTGATACCACTATTGGAACATGGGAATAGAGATAAACAATAATTTGATTTTATCCATAGATATGATACACATATAAATACATTTCGGATGACCTTTTGATTCATCTTCCAAGGTCTCTTGGACTCCTAGTGACTGTTACACACTATCACTTGATGTCTTACATTCCTTCAAGTGACTAATAACATAACCCTAGCGAATTAGGTTTCCAACAGGAACTACCAATTTCCTCCAGTTAACCCAATGTGTTTCCTTGCAATCACTACTTCCTTACTAGAAAAATTTGAAGCAATAGCTTATGATTTTTTCTAGAATCCCTTTGGGTATGTGAGGCAAAGTATGCAAGTATAATGAGATGACCTCCGAGACATATTTGATCAGCACTAAATGGCCCCCTCTGAATATCCAACGGTTGCACCATTGTGATATATATTTTTTTCACTTTTCCATGCAACTAGTTCGAGTCATCTTTCCGATAATTATTAGGTTTTGTATGAAAACCCGAATATTTGACCCCATGATTAAAATATAAAAGGGAAAATGGGCAATATCGATCAAGTGTAGTTTCAAGAACTTCTTCCAAGCTATATGTATACAATAATGATTTGGCATCATTAAATCCCATCCCCATGGATTTTTTGTAAGGAAATAACAGATCTCTAAAGGATATCAATTCACTAGCATGTCCAAAACAATGAAACAAAACATCATTGACAAATAAGAGATGAGTCAATCTCTCTCTAGATCCCACCTTAATACCCTGCAAATACCTTCTTTTTCTTGCATCATCCCAGGACCAACTCATTCCTTCAATTACCAGTAGAAAAATATAGGGGGAAAAGGGATAACCTTGCCTCGACTCCCTAAATGGATTAAATAACTCAGATGTTTATCCATTGATTAATACTACAAAAGAAACTAAGGAAAAAAATTCCATTATCTACTTAAATACAACATATGAGAAGCCTATCTGAGTGAGCAATAATCTAAGATGAACCCAAGAGAACCTATCATAGGACTTGGACAGATCAAGTTTTACTACCACAACTAGACTCTTTGAAATTTTTAGTGGGACCAATCGTTCTTGTGTAGTGCCAATTGACTTGTAAATATACCTTCCTTATAAAAACCCAAATTTCTTTTTTGAAAATAAGTTTGACAATAGAGGTTTAAGCCTTACTATCAACACTTTGGAAATTATCTTATAAAGGAAATTATAAAGTTAAGTATAGGCCTAAACCCCTCAAAGGTATCATGTAAATCCACCTTTGGTATCAAATATATGAAGGTAGAGTTAATATTCAAAGGAACCTTTCCCAAAATTCTAACTTCCTCCACTACATAAACAATATCCTCTCCTAGTGCATCAAATAACTACAGAAAAAATTCAGTTGTTCATCCAACTAGACCGTGACTTTTATCTTTCCTAAAGGTGATTACAAAATTATAAATTTCATCCTAGGTGATAGCCCTATAAAATATCTCATTTTCCTCCTCAATAATCAACCTTGGAAAAAAAGAGCAAACCTTTAATATCTCACTGATATTTGCTTCTGCATGCTCCTCAAATAAGATTTTAAAATAGTTAACCCTTAATGCAACTAGATCCTTAAAACTTATTACCCTAATTTCATTTACTCCTGTCAAAATGGTATTCCTATTCTTCTTGTGATTGGAAATTTTTTGAAAAAAAATAGTATTTTTGTCCCCTACTTCCAGCTAGGTGGCCCTACTATTCATTTGCCAATTTAATTCCTCGTCAAGCAACAAATTATCTATTTTCACCTCCAAATGTTTGAGTATAATCAAGTTCTCTTCAATAAGGACCATTCGATCCATCTCCCTTACCAAATATACTTGATCCTTCTCCACCTCTAATAGTTGAGCCCCTCTTTTCCTTTATCTCTCCTCGAACAAAGAAACCACCTTCTCCTTTGCACATTTTAAAGAGTGTGTGAATTGTTCACAATCAGAAGTGCCCAATTCATGTGAAAAACATTTTGAATTATTGAGTACCACATCTCTGAATATTCTTCAAGAATCTAGCTAGGATTGAATTTAAAGGGTGTGCCCATGTCATAGCAAGATTTTCCTCACCCCATACAATATTGCACATAGGGCCTTGTTCCATTTCCCTATGCAGACTTGAAGTCCCTTTTTTCAAATACCAAAGCTAAAAACATAATTTTTCCACATATATGTGCCCTGCCTATATTACAACATGTGTATACGCAAGTTGCACCACTACAACTCGTGTACATCAGGAAATGTGCTCAAAATTAAAAAATGGTGTCGGGTTTCCATGTCACGTCACGAGATCAATGATCCTTGGCCTTCCATATACTAGAAACATTCTGAATTGGCCCTTCAGTTCCACTTGAAGGCTATAATTGGGCCAAATCCGAGCTATGGAAAAGAAGAGAAATAATTCAACTTTGAGAGAAAAGTTACTATGGAGAAATTATTCACTTCACATTGATTCTACATCCCTTTTTCCTTTAAGTCTAAACACATTGTTCATCCCCCAATATCTTCCCTTATTGATTGAGAAATTCATTGTCTCTTATATGATCTTGAATTTGGTGGAGGATTGAAGTGGTGGAGGCCCAACTAGAAGGAACTTAGTTTCTTGGTTCCGAATCGTGTCGACACGGAAGTTTGTAACTCATTCACTTATGCGGATTATATCTTAATAGAAATTCTCTTTTATCATCCAATTAATATCTAGAAACTATTTGAATTACTATTCCACGGGTGTATTTGTTATGAATGTTGATGGATTATGCTATCTAATGCGATAACATTATATATTATCACCATATGCTTGCGTTGCTTGGTTGTTGAGGACTAGTTGCAGGTATATTGCTTTGGGTCAAGTGCTCAATGGTGGACTTCATCGAACGTCTGGATGAGGTAGGATTCTTATCTTGTCTTATTATAATATTTGTTTACATAGAATACTTGAGATTAGAGTTGATTTCTGCAGTCATTTCCATCTATTGTGGTTTACCCCTAGCCATACAAATATTTTCCTCATAATAGAATTAACGACCATACTGGGTATATAATCTTCTTTTTTGGGGTTTGGCGTGTTTTTCTCCTTAGATTTCTCTCGTTCATATTGAGTTTCTTGTCGTATGATTGCTTGATAGCCTTTTTTCACTCTAAGTCTGAGTTTCTTAGCCTTCTCCTTAGCCTAGCTGTGCTTTGACACATATACACGGGTTTTTCTTTACATCCATGTACATACGCATGTTGTACTTCTGCAAGCTGTGTACATACATGCTTTTCCATTGAAAAATCATGTACATCAACCTTTGTCACTTGATTGATGGGTTTGATGGTTGTTGGGTAGGTTTTGATGATTTCTTAGTCTTCTTGGGTCTTTGTAGTGGCTGCTAAGTGTCTATGGAATGATAAGAAGCTTGTCTTTGGTTGAATTTTTGGGCAGTGCCTTTCTCATCATATTTTCATTTTTTATTGTCCTTGCACCTTGGGCTGGGTGTTTTTCTCCTTGATATCGTACTTGGGTTGTCTCTTTCTATACACAATAGAGTCTTTATATCAAGTTGTTGACCATTCCTTGCATTTTCATTTTTCTTATATATTGAAAATACAAAAATATTAGGCATTTTACATTGATTGGAATTTTGATCTCTTGAGTCTTTTTCATTTATCTTAGTGCATGTAAAGAAATATTTCATTTTATTTAGAATTGAAAAATTGAATTGAAAATTGCATTTTTGAAAAGCATATCATTTATTGGAAATTGAAGTTAGGACTTTGTGTTGTATTCATATTCATTTATTTCACTTGTCGAGTCATAACATCACTAGTTTCACGACCAAACCTTTTGAGTAAGCAAGGCCATTAAAATTAACACTATAATTTAAAATTGATTAGTAACGATTTTATTTTCTAGGGTGCACAAACTAGCTTAGGATTTAGAGCCTTGGAATAGGATTTTGTGAGTAAACTTCTCCAAGGCTATTAAATCAACATATGTGTCTGACTAAGGGAGTGGAGAAATCCATTGTATAATTGGTAATATCAGGAGGCTCCGCTTACATCGGAGTTAAGCACAAGGTCACGTAAGGTCGGTTGAAGGGATATCCCCTCGATACCTTCTTAGCGTCAGAGATATTTTTGGGGATTTATTCGTATCTGGGGATATTGCTAATGCCCTTACCTTTGTGAGAGGTGATACTTTCAAGGTTTCGAGATTTTCTACCCTACCCATATGGTGGACCTAACTTACGACTGTTCACTTGTGCATCAATTATACCATTGTTGATTAGTTTCTTGACTTAGGTACCACATAGGTTACTTGCAGGGGTTATTTTATAGGTACCCTAGGTCAGATAAGGGTTGGACAATACAAAACATTTATGGAGGATTAAATCTCTAGGGGGATCTGACTGGCTGGTTATTAAGCCCGTGAGGGCCCTTATAACTGATTATGTTTCCTCCAATATTTAGCAGCAAAGTCTCATGCCCCTCTTGGGCGAGGCATACCTACTTTAGAGAGGGAGGTCCCTTTCAGCCACTCTATCTTGTTTGTGTGCATATTGGTTGTTTGATTATTTTTGGTGTGATCTTTGATTACTAGTTGGCATTAGGATTTGTATTTTGAATCTTGAGCTATCGTGGAGCCGACCCATCTTCCTCATAGGTATCGACACTTGTTACAGTTACCACCGCATTTTGAGTCTTTGCCTTCTAAAAGGTGTAGATTTATTAAACATGGTACACACACATCCACTTATCAGACTTGTGATTCTACAAGGATGAGTACTGAACCAAGTCATCATAGTGATGGGAGCCCTTCGACTCCCACAACTACTATAGTTAATGGTACCCCTTCGACTGGTGCAACCACAATGGTTGTAGTGCCAGAGTCACCTATTATCATTGTTGCTCGTCCTATAGTGAATACTCAACCTATTTCCACGAACCCGTTTGGGTCACTTGGTCATTCACCGAGATATAATGTTTAGTCCATTCCTATGGCCTCTAGTCCTTTTTCCTATGTGTTATTGGATAAATCCGTAAGTGCGGACACAAACCGATCTCCCTAGATCCACTTGGATCTAGAACAAAGCAAGACATAATAATACTCTTTCCCTAGATTGTGACTATTGAATGAACTAGGAGGCAAGAACAAGTTACATACATTATAATCGCTTCCTATGGTCTTTGTTGCTCCTGCTGCGCTTTAGTGCTCTTGTGCAGTCAAGACCAAGACAACACAAACCAACCAAAGTGAATAAAGCACAATCTATTCAACATTCAATCTATGTATATGATCAAGGAGTTATACAATAAAGTGGAATTAGCTTTATGGGAAAGGGACATATTACTATATCATATTGATGGAAAGTAAAGATTACAACCTGAGCCTTGATGTTGCAAACTTCCTTTCGATGGCCCTTGGCTCTGACACACACACTTGCTCACTTGCATGAAGAAGATCAACCACCCTTGATAAATTTGTTGGAGTTCTTAGCTGCTGTAGTATCAGTCCTTCACACAATCCTTTTCACTAATTCTCCAATGAATCTCTTGCTTGTTTGCTTCTAACCTTTTCCATGAGAATTCCCTCAATATATAGGAGAGAATGGATTAGTTACTTGGATAAGAATGATCCCAAAATATCAAG
>ML806696.1:51486-90659 GCA_009831015.1 Picea engelmannii
TTGTTTGCTTCTAACCTTTTCCATGAGAATTCCCTCAATATATAGGAGAGAATGGATTAGTTACTTGGATAAGAATGATCCCAAAATATCAAGGAATCCAGTACTTAGGTAACCATTCGAATGCCATCTCATCCTTCTAGAAGCTTCGAGAATTCATCATTTTCCCTTCTTTAGAAAGAGTTCGCACCCTAGCAATACAACACAGTGCAAAATTATCGCACCCTGGCTTAAGGAAGCCTGCGAAAATCATGCATTCTCGCAGGGAAATATATTAGCAGCCTGCGAACAGTCCTCAAAAATGTGATTTTGGGAAAGAGAAGAAAATAACTTTTCTCAGGAGAAAGTTCTTATGAAGAGCCTGAGTACACTATCATCAATACATCATCATGATGACCAAAATCATGGGTAACGAAATTCCCCTCAAAGTATGAGGTTGGAACCAATGACAGCCGATAGACTTTCTAAGTTGCATGTGTGTGTCGAGAACCAGGAGCACATCTAATCGAAAACCTGTGAACAATCAAGCATCTGCAGAGTATCATATATATCAATTCTGAGGTAGGCATTCCCATACTCAGATCACATACTGATGACAGTATCGACAAAGGTCATGGCCACCAATCATACACTGTGGATCCATGCCATCAAAATATAGCATAGCCACCTGAATACATTGTGGATCTATGCGAGAAATTTCAAATCAAGATGACATAGCCACGAGACATACACAGTGGATATATGTGTCACAAATTATACATACTCCATCGCAACCTAGATTACAAAGAAGATATCCCAGGTCTTCAATCTCGTCACCCAAAGTACGAATCTAACCATGTGATTACATGTGTTGAAGTCGAACATGGCAGAAACCACTTGATTACTGGTCATTGATGAAACCGTTAACAAGTGCGAGGGAAATCACCATTGATGTCAATGACTCCCAAGGTACCATAGTACAATCCATCGAGTGTGAATAAACGAGTTGATGTCGAACATCTGACGAAATCTTTCGATCAGGGGTCAATGATGTAAACCCACTGTCGAAAGCGAGGAAACTTGCCATTGAGGCATGCAAGCTCCAAGGTACTAAATAATTTCTAAGTCTTGATTCCGGATAATGAGCTAAAGTCAACGGAACAAAACTCATCACAGGAGGGCCTTGATGTATCCCCCATCAATGACATGAAATGAGTAATAGATTTTGAAGGTGAAACAAAGTATGATGTGAATTGGACTTGACACAGGGAAGGCCGACACTGAGAGAATGGATAACTGCAGATGGCCGACTCAATATAGGTTTCAGATTGACTTCTCTTGAACATATGAACGACACGACCAATGATTTGGCAGCATTGACTCAAAGATGACATAGGGAATGACCTTGTAGAAAATTGAATGAGAGACAAATGGATTTCCCAAACCGACTTCAAATGATGAATAGGAGGTGTCATGTTCAAGAGCGACACTTACTGCCAATCAATATGAAAATGAAACATATCCCTTTCCCAAATTCCCCCCCACCATTTCTGGCAAGTACCTCTTTATTTTTACGCAAGCTTGAGGAGGATAACATATGCTTGTTGATATAAGCTCATCCTTCGGATGAGGCCCTCAGAGTATTTTTAACGAACCCTAAGAAGGAGTGGTTCGGTCCCATCACGGGTCTGTCAATGTTTGTTTAATGAGTCCAGAGATAGAAAACTCGAAGGTTTTTCAAGATTATAGATTTTGGAAAAACACTTAAAAGAGAACTCTCTCAGTTCCTTTTTCGTAAAATAGTCTGGACGAGACCGAAAAAGAGAGAAATTATCGCTCACCAGACGCGTACTTCAAATACTTTAGCAAGCGTGAAAATAGCAAGGTCGCTCGACGATCGTTTCATGTTTAGAGAGTCTGAAAAGAGCTTAAAGAGGACTCCAGGGGGGTTCCTTTTTCATATAACCTTATTGATCCCGAAAAAGTGATAAAAGTATGCTCGACCATGTTCTCATGTTTTTTTTTTACGAGCGCAAGAATAGACAAAAACGACGCTCGAGGTTTTATGTAAAAACCATAAAAAACAATCAAAAACACGCCATAGCGAAGAAAAATATGTCCATATCCTTGTATTTAATCATCAATGTCATCATGCCTGCAAGTCATTACACTCATCTTGATATTAGGGATTAGGTTTAATCAATAAATAAGCATAAAAAAAACCAAAATGACATAGTAAAAAGTAAATCAAATGAGTAAATAATCATTTTTACCATATCATTTTACATTTCCACTATTGAGCTCCAAAACCCCCTTTTTACCCTCCGAGTTTGGAATCAATTTGTGGGAGATACAAGATATCATTCAATGAGCCGTCTGCAGCATTAAGGTAAGATCTTCATCCTTGACATTTTCATGGTTTAAATTTTTAATTTCATTGGTTCAAACTTCAGTTTCAAGTTGTTTTTTGAACTCCACATGCGCGTATGCATTCTCGCAGGCAGCCCATACGGGGCCTGTGGGAATGATGCATTCTCACAAGTGAGCTTTAAGCCATCTTTGAGGTTATCACACTGTGCTAATGGGGCACCTGCGAGAACCGCAGAACCCAATTTTTTTTTAAATTTTTAGCCAAATGAAAAAACTCTAAGGCATGAAAAAGTTATTAATCCTCCTTTTATGTTCCTTGTGCAGATAAATAGCCATAAACATGGTGCTTGAGTGACGTGAAAGAGAACATGAAGAGGATAATGCGAATGCCGAGAATCATCCTCCTACCATAGCTGCATTGAGAGATTGTGGGCTCTTAAAATACTTCCGCATCCTGGGCATGAGGGCCCAAGTCAGACTACTAGAGTACCTGGTCCGTATGTGGGACCCAGATCAGCAGGTTTTCATTGTAGGAGCTCACACTCTATCCATAGACATTGAGGACATATACTTTTTGACTGGATTGTCCAGGCACAGGTATTATGTCAGCCTGACCGGTAGTAGAGGTGGCGGGCTAAAGATGAGCGAGTACTGCAATCAATACTGTGTACCTGAGGCTGAGAGGAAAAAAGGAAAATTGGCTATCTAGGGGGTACAAGACTTGACCCTCCGCACTATTCTTTTTACTATAGCTCGGATGGCTGGGAGTTCTGCTCCTCATATGGCATTACAGAGTTATTTCCAGTACGCCATCGAGTGTACTGAGCCTCGAGTATTCAACTGGGCAGATGATGTGCTTCGCAGTATAAAAAATAAATTAACCAAATGCAGGCGAGGTGAATTGAAACAATTTGGTTATGGATCTTTGTTAGTGTCCTTCTTCCTTGAGAGGGTCCCCATATTTAGACTTCAGGTTGAGTGGAACTTACCGGGTCCTAGGGATCCATGGATGTTGAGATGGTGTCGGCTCATGGCCCGGCACGTGGCAGGACCAATCATCAAGTACGACAATATTTTCTTTGACTGGCTTCAAAACCAGATGTTGATGGTCGATGACTCCGCTTATGTCGAGTTGGATTTTCGAGGAGATTCAGATTTGGCATTGCCTGAGGACACTCAGTGGGGTGAACTTGGTAAGAAGTACACGCATTTTCTCTTTTTAAATGTTTTTGAATTTTTATCATATTCGAATGTTTTTGTTTTTATATATTTATCCAAAGACTAATACAAAATTGTTTGTTGATAACATAGATGTTGGACCATATAGACCTCTTGGCACTTCTCCTATCTAGAGGCGAGGAGAGGTAGTAGCAACAACACCACAGTATGCTGAGGATTATCAGGTGGTGGAACAGAATTTAGAGGGCCTGACAGCAGACATTCCAGATATGACTCTGGAAGACGTTCCACGACGCGATCAATGTTACACTGTAGGGGTATCAGCAGCTATGAGTCAACTACTCTGTAATGTAGCTAGGGCAGTCGTGTGTTACCGTGAACGTCATCCATGACGTCACTTTGTAGAAGCTATAAGCTTCAATTTTTGATATTTTGGTCTTCGGACAAACTTTTTGTAAAAACTCTTTTGATTGTTATATATACAGATGGCTTCTACCGGTTTACTTTATATTGTGTGAATTTTGATGTGTTTGATTTATAAATGGTTCAAATGTCTGTCCAATACATAATTAGCCAATGCATCTGTTAATGTATTAAGACATCTAGGAATATGATGATATTCAATGTGATCAAAATAATGTTTCAAAAGACAAATTCGCAAATACACCCATAACAAAGTAGGACTTCGAATAGAGTAGATATTACTTAGCTATAGTAAGACAAGCTGTGAGTCAAGTCGCACAACCAAATGACGAATTCTGAGCGAGATAGCATCAACCAATAATTCAATAATGATGCTATACTCTGCAATGTTGTTGGTCGCACGACCAAGGCACACACCTCGTAAATATACAAGTTCGTTTGTTGGGGCATAGATTGCCCACGCAATGGACGCAAGGTTCCGAGTACTACGACTAGCGCCATCAGTGAAGCCAATATAGGGTAGCGAAGACTCCGACATATGGAAATTAAACACAACGTCACATAAGGGCAGAGGCCAAATAACGTCAAAAGCAAACCAAAGTAACACACACAAAGTATGATACATAAAATACAAGTACTTGTGCACAAATGATTTATGCATAGTACTTCTTCAAGTACAACCCATTTCTGGGGTCACTCAAAGGGATACCATCGTAATAGACCAGCTCATATGCTCATTTTTCCAAAACTTGGAGAACAATATAAGGACCTCGCCACATTGGTTTGAATTTACCAGCTCCTAACGCATCTCGATCATGTTCATAGAGAAGAACAAGATCACCTTCAGAGAAAATGTGAGGCTTGACATGCTTGTCATATTGTGCCTTGACACGTTTCTTCTGGGCTTCTATTACTAGAGTGGTGTCACGTCGAGTTTCATCTAATCGCATCAGATACAATAGATGTTCTTCTTCAGCAGAAGTATTGGGTAAGATTTCGACAGCTAGCTTCAGAGAGGGTATCTCACATTCTATAGGAAGAATGGCTTCCACACCATAGACTAATCGAAAGGGCATAAACCCAATAGCGGATTTGACAGATGTCTGATATGCCTATAAAGCCAAAAACAACATCGTGTGCCAGCTTGTTTTATGAATTCCTATCATCTGTCGAAGCATAGTTATAAGAATTTTGTTGATTGCTTCGACCTGGCCATTAGCTTGCAGATAATAGGGTGTTGAGTTATCATGACGAAGACCCAAATTTTTCGTAAGTTCAGACATCATAAAATTCCTAAAGTGACTACCGTGATCAGTAACGATAGCTTGGTGAACACCAAAACGAGCTATGACATGGTTAAAAAGAAACAACGCTGCAGTCTTTCCAGTATTATCGAATGTTGGCATCGCCTCGACCCATTTTGTAAAGTAATCAACGGCTACAATGATGTAACCATGCCCCCCGGCCGAGTGAGGGTGACATGTCATGAAATCAATGCCCCATTTCGCAAAAGGACCAACTGAGACCATAGGATGAAGAGAAGCAAGATGTGACTGAATTTTCTGATTGTAGGTCTGGCAGGCATAGCATTTCTGAACGACAGTAATGCAGTTGTTGAACAAGGAAGGCCAAAAATACCCTACGCGTAAGATCTTCTAGGCAGTAGCATACCCAGACATATGACCACCACATGCTCCAGAATGGCAGTCATTCAGAGCTTTCTCGGCTTCGTCAAACGTCAGACAACGTCGAAAAACAGAGTCAATTCCCTGACGGTAAAGAGTATCCCCGAGGATAATATATTGACGAGCTTGATAGCGTATGTGACGATTTTCAGTACTAGACAAAGCAGGCTGGAAAGTCTGGGTTTGGAGATATATAATGATATCCCCATACCAAAGATCGCCAGTGCTTATAAGGAAAAGAGATTCATCGGGTAATGAATCTATTGCTACATTTTCCGTGGTAGAGTGGGGAAAATCGCATATCAATTCAGCAAAAACTAAGGATTTCTTAGACGTGGCACGATCGAATTCCAAGTCAAACTCCTGGAGTATGACAATCCATTTGGAGTATTTGCCCCCTAGCAATTTACGTGTCAAAATGTGTTGCATAGGGTTGCAATGAGAAATCACTGTAGTTTTCCTTGAGAGAATATAATGCCAGAAGTGTTGAACGGCTTGAACGACAGCTAAGGCAAATTTTTCAACATGTTGATACTTGATTTCAGTGGATGTGAAACTTCGACTCAAGTAATAAATAACATGTTCATCGTGCGCATCATCCTCTTGGATGAGAACCATGCCAATAGTATACTTAGAGGCAGCAAGATAAAGAAAATAATCACGACTATAATTGGGAGGAAAGAGAAGCGGAGCTCACGTGAGGGACAACTTAAAATCTTCAAAAGCATTGTTGACAATGGTATCCCAAACGAACTCAGAATCTTGCTTTAACAGCCGTGTAAAACCATGAGTAATTTTGGCGTAATTGGGGATAAAATGACGAAGAAAGTTTGCTTTCCCCAGCAAACTTTGCAACTGGTGCAGTGTAGAAGGAGGAGAGAGATTAAGAATCGCCTCAACCTTAAGAGGATCCACCCTAATCCCTTGACGTGAAACGATAAAACCTAGAAGACGGCCGGATTCTACGCAAAAAATGCATTTATGAGGATTTAAATGGATACGATAGAACCGACAGCGAAAAAAAATAGCTCGGAGATGAGTGGGGTGATCGACTCGGCGCATAGAATGAGCTGGTAAATCGTCCAAATAGGGTTGAATGATATGCTTTATATCATGAAAAGCATAAGACATAGCACGTTGAAACGTCGCGCCAGCGTTCTTAAGACCGAAGGGAAGTTTCCTATAAGAAAAAGTACCCCAAGGACAAATAAAAGTAGTTTTATGTTGGTCCTCGGGAGCAATGTTAATTTGATTATAGCCGGAGAAACCATCCATGAGAGAGAATATTTCACTTCCGGCATAGTCATCGACAATCTGGTCAACGAAAGGGGTTGGAAAGTTGTCTTTTGGACAGGCTTTCTTAATATCCCTATAATCAACACATACACGAATACTGCCACCTTTCTTATCAATCAGTACAGGGTTGGAAACCCATTCGGTCAGAGCCACTGGATAAATAAAGCCGGCTTTCAAAAGTTTTTCAACCTCGAGCTTGATAGCCACCGCTTTAAGTGGGTGGACGGGATGAAGGCGTTTCCGGACATGTTTAGCTCCAGGGTATGTCTTTATGTCATGTACAACAATTGCAGGGTCGATACCTGGAATCTCTTTGTAGCTCCAGGCGAAGATGTCACAAAATTATTTGAACAGAGATGTATAGGTGACAATTTTGTTGGGAGAACACGAAGCTTCGATATGAACATTTTCAACTATCCCAGGTTTAACGGATATGTCAAAGGGAATTGTGGGAGAAATATTGATGAGGTTCCCTTCGGCAAACACATCATGTGCAGATCCAGGAACGGTCGATATGACAACAACGGTCGACGGAGCTGAAATCCGTTGGTAGTTCTCAAGAGTGTGTTGTTCCAAAAAGAGTATGGAACGATGATGCCCATCATCCCAAGGGGTGTCCTCCATGACGGACATGATCATCTCATCAATGGGAAAGATAACACGAAAAGGATCAGGAGACAACTCATCAAGAGAGGGGGTAGAAGGTGTTTCCGATTGAATTGCCTGATAAGCAGACTCAACCAGAATTAACGACATGATGTCACCAAAACGAGTATGATCTCCAGGGTCAGGGACTATCCAAGGGTCAGAAGACACAGGAAGTTCGTGAGGCACGGTGGAGATCATATTGATAGAAGCAACTGACAGGCGCGGAACATCGGGTGGTGGAATGGGGAAAGTACCCATTAACAAAGAGTCCTTTAAAATGCCTACACCGACATTCTCGTAACCCAACGAGGTTTTATCTATAAACGAAACGTTACTAGTACGAGTATCGGAATTGAAGAAGGCAAGTTGGTCAACAGTAACAACCTTTCCTTGATGAGGAAAACGTACTACACGGAAAAGTTTTGACACAAAAACACACATGGAATCGATCCAGCTACGACCAAGCAGAAGATTGTAATCAAGGGGAGCATCGAAGACTTCCACTTCAACTTGGACCGTCTTAATTTCTAGTGTAACGGGAAACGAAGGAAGAACACCGTAAGGCTTAAAACCAGAGCCATTGAAGGCTTTCAGAGTATTTTGCAATTCATTTAAGGGAGGAGAGCCAATGGCTTTCCAACAAGCAAAAGACATTACACACGTTGAGGCACCCTCGTCGATAACAGTTCGGAAAATATTCTTGTCAGAGACAACAACTTGTATCTGGAACGCGAGTTGCGGGGGTAACCATGGAATGTGATCATCCAAGTCAAAGACTATTAAATTCCTATCTGTCGAGTCAATTCCACCTATATCTTTCAACAATGCCTTCCGTTGTGTAGGACACGACTGAAGGACTTCAAGGGTTGACATTGCTGAAGGTGCCTAGGCTAGATCTTCCACAATACTGTAGTTCTGGGCCGCACGAGCATGAGGATTGAAAGACGAATTCCTAACGACACCCTTAGGGGGTTACAGGACTGTATCAAGACTCGGTTTTTCAAGATGAAGAGGATCGTTTGTAGGTGGAGTCGGTGGAGAGGGTTGTACCAAAGTAGGAGGTAAATCATCAACCTTCTCCTTAGATGGAGAATAATCTTTGGCTCTAGTCGTGAATGCAACGTTGTTTGGATTAGAATCACTAGTACACATAAAAACATATGATGTGGTAGAAGTAGATGGTTGGTCATGGATGACTAACTGAGCCTGTTGTTGAGATGGGAAGGGTTGGGACAAGACTGCCGGTGTAGATGGTTTGGGCGTTCCTTGAAGGAACTTAGTGACCTCGGCACGTCGTGGGAAATCCTTCGTGTAGTGATCGTCACCACAGATAAGGCAAGGGTAACGGGGTTTGCGCTTATCTCGATATTCAACAGGGTTATTTTTAGGCTGCTCTGTTTGATTATTATTTTTGCCCTCCTTATTCTTGCCTCTCCCATTTTTCGATTTATTTTTACCGGTCGGGGTAGATTGAACGGCGTTCACCTCAGAAGTTTTACCCATGGAAGTGGTAGGAGACAGAGCATGTTGAACATTAGAAGAAGTAGACTTAGGGATGGTGCTTGAAACATAATGTGATTGAGCTTGGGCAGTACCAATCACACCGTTAGTTTCATGCGAGGCAGCTGGAGTAGTTGAAGTGCTGGAAGTACCAGGACGAGGTAACTCAAGTAATAAATCATAAAGTGTTCCTGTTTGCGAATAAACAAGATCAATATATTGAGCACAACTTATAGCCTGCTCCTCCGTAACAACTCCACCCATGGAAATCTCTTTACCAATTTCGTTCACAAAGGATTTTGTAAACCATTCGGCCAGTAACTGATCAGGGAGTTCAAGTTTAATGAGACGTCATCTCCTTATCCACTCATGGATATAATCCAATATATGAGTGCCTTTAGTCTGTTTGAAGGAAGTCAAAATCTCAGTCCCAGTATCATAACAGATTGGTAACTGGTAATGTGTAAGAAAATCCATAGCTAGGGTGTTGAAATCAGAGAAGAAACCTCGTGGCAATTCAATATACCACTTCGTAGCAAAACCAGTAAGGGTTTGTTGAAAAAGACATAAATGAATAGAGTCATCCATCAATGAGTTGGATGAACACCATAAGTGAAAAGTCATAACGTGATTGTTCGGTTCCTCTCCCACTTTGCCATCGAATTTAGGAATGTTCGATGGAAGCTTGGCTGGAATAGCAGGCCATTGGGGAGAGTGACGAATATGATCATTTAGAATCCTAGACAAATCTAGAAAATCCAAAGTAGAAATAAAAGGTAACTGTCAATTCACCTACGGGTACTGATGACTTTGGGGTGGAAGCCCGGTTGGAAAACTAGTAGGACCGTACGCAGTCTTCCCATAGTGGGAAGACCCGGGCTAATTCGGTGGGGGTTGGAGAGGATAGTAGTTCCAAGGATTGTAACCTTGAGTTTGAGTAGGGACCTGAGTTTGAGCATCCTGACCTTGATCCCAAATAGGATTGGGTATACCTGGATAAGGTTGGCCTATAGTAGGGGCAGGCTGTTGGCCCCCAGTCGTTTGAGGAATATTTTGTAGCATCTGAGTCCAATACTGGGCCAAAGCAGGAGGTATATTTTGTCCAAAAGGTGGGGTTGGTCCCCCTATCATAGGTGGAGTTCCAATCGGAGGTTGTGTTCCAATCAAAGGTTGAGTAGTAACTGAAACGTGTCTGGTAAGAGGAGGTTGAAATGTACCACCTAGACCACCAACGAGAATATGGAATTTTGGTGTAATGGATGGTATAGTGCCACTAGGATTAGGATTGCCAGAAGGAAATTGAGGGAGTGTCGGAATAAAACTGGGAATAGGATTCCCAGAAGGACCACCGGGAGTACCAGATGGGGTTTGTGGAGGTGTTGGAATAGAAGCATTCAACAAAGCATTCAATGCATGGTATCCAGGGGGTAGTGTTGGAATAACATTGGGCATTCGCTGAGTGTTTATAGGAGGAAGAGCAGCTGTAGTGAATCCGGTTGGGACACTCGTAGTGTTCACGAGATGGGCCATCTCAGCAGGGAGAGTAAAGTGATAAGTGGTATTCACCGGTATAGTCTCTGTCTCAGAAAACACTGGAGGGTTGATTTTAGAGACCATAGGCGAATCAGGACTAAAAAGGGCCCTGCGAAAATCACCTGCAGACCAAAGAGGATCTTGGCCTTCTATACCGGGAAGAGGCCCAACGGGTGATCCAGAAGAGGTAACAACTAAATCTCTGGAATAATTTAATCGCACAAAGGGTCGTTCACCACAACGAATTCGAAAGTCCTCTCTAGTATTGGTAATTCAGAAAGGTTCTAAAGAGTCAGTGCGTTCTACCTGTGGAGGTGGTGTAGAAACGTCTGGGACTTCACTCTGCTGAGGAGAGCCCTCAGGTGTAGCTGTAGGAAAGGGTTGTGAAACATCTAGATGCTCTGGAGATAAACCCTACATTCTATGTAAACGACGTGGGGGAGCTATTGTAAATGAGTAACAAGCCCTGCAAAGAAATTCCTATGGTCAACTTCAAGAAACAAACAACACGCGCTAGTAAACAAAATATAAGAAGCAATCACCAAGCAAACAAGACCTTCTAATATCGAAGCCACTAGTTGGTGATGAAATCCAACGTCGCAACAACGAGACAAGAAGGGGCGGGGCTAGGGTGGAAAAGTTACATTGAGGACCTACTTAACGGACTTACACCCTGGTGCAAGCTCCCACACATAATCGTGGGTATACCCTCCAAGGAGCCCGAGTGAGTTTGGTCAACGTCAATTCCAGGTACCGTAAAGACTTTCCCCTCCACATTCACCTTGGGTAAGAACCTAGAGAGATAGGCCACTAAGGTCACCACCAACAACAATAAGGCCAGGGGGAACAGTCGACAATCCAATCCACACGCAAGGGAAGGGTATCTAGCCCGAAATCAACTCAAAAGGCTTCCACTCATCATTGTGGGTATACCTCCGAGTGACCCCCATAATACGTGCAATCTCTACACTGATGTCAACAAAGTAGGGTGAGTAACTCTTCCAACATCAATGCAACCTAGTGCTTGACCCTTGTGTGAGAAGGGCTTCCTAGGAAAATATGTTGAAAATGGAATTTAACACTCCCTAAATCAAGATGCTATTGTGTGTTTTGAGCTTTTGGAGAGTGTATCTCTCTTCCTACTCCAAAGCACTAGCCTAGCTAAATGTTGGTGTAAAAGAGCCCTAGAAAATAGTTACTAGATAAATTTTATGATTATGCAATGTTTTTAAGAGCTGTCGTTTACTCAAAGGTAACGGAAGTGAAACTTATGTTGTATGACTCTGACCCAATAATGCAAGGATGAGAATGAAATGTATCACTTTTAGTTCAATGAATCCTATGTATGGGAGAGAGAGAAGTTTTCAAGATCAACCATGAATGACAATGCAAAATTTCCTTTCAAAAGCCAAAACAATCATTTATCAAATGAAAATTCTCTATTGTGTCTTTTTCAAATGCTTCAACAATCTCTAAAATTTGTTTTTTTCAATGTTTTCTAAAGACAAAAACAATTTTTTGAAAGAAAAGATTGTTGTTCACTTGCCAAAAAGGACCCTCATTATGCCAATGAGAGCACAGAAAATCAAATTAATGAACAAGCAAATAACCCAATCTACTCTTTCAATGAAAGAAAAAATAAAGAGCAAATCAATGTAGTCTCTTCAAATGCAAAAGAAAAATGATCTTTCAAACCTCAAGCAAATGAGAAAACCAAACAAACTTAACCTTCAACCAATCACTAGTTCTCGACTAATAAAACACACTCAGAAACTAAAGTCAAAGAGAATGATTTTGCCAAGAAGAGTCAAGAAACGAAAGTCAAGCCACAAATGACAAGAAAAGCCTTGAAACCCTAATACGGTTCAGACATGCAAACAAAGGTAAGAAATACATCAATCAATGGTCCATGAAACTCATAAAAGGTAATTCAACTGATCTGGGCAGTTAGAAAGACCAAAACTCAATTTCAAAATTTTGAAAAATCATGTTTGCAGGCAAGCAATATTACACAGTGTGAGAATCACTGATTCTTGCAGGTGACCCTTGAGCAGGGTGTGAGAACCTCGCACTGAAACCTATGAGCAGGGTGAGAACCTTACCAATTCTCGCAGGCTGCAATGAAGTGCAGTGTGAGAATTCCTGAACATATCCAAAAATTTGAAAAATGAAGTAAAATTCAAAAAAACTTCTGGACTCAGAGGGTCTATCAAGATATATTGAAGACTCAGAGACTGATAGGATAGGAGAAAACTGAAACTAGAGAAAATGGCCACAGAAAAATATCAAAAACCACAAAGAAAATGGGATTGTTCCCCAGTGGAGTCGCCAATTTTGTTATTGGATAAATCCGTAAGTGCAGACACAAACCAATCTCCCTAGATCCACCTAGATCTAGAACAAAGAAAGACAGAATAATACTCTTTCCCTAGATTGCGACTATTGAATGATCTAGGAGGCAAGAACAAGTTACATGCCTTATAATCGCTTCCTATGGTCTTTGTTTCTCCTGCTGCGCTTCAGTGCTCTTGTGCAGTCAAGACCAAGACAACACAAACCAACCAAAGTGAAGAAAGCACAATCTATTCAATAGTCAATTTATGTATATGATCAAGGAGTTATACAATAAAGTGGAATTATCTTTATGGGAAAGGGACATATTACTGTATCATATTGATGGAAAGTAAAGATTACAACCTGAGCCTTGATGTTGCAAACTTCCTTTCGATGGCCCTTGGCTTTGACACACACACTTTCTCACTTGCATGAAGAAGATCAACCACCCTTGATAAATTTGTTGGAGTTCTTAGCTGTTGTAGTATCGGTCCTTCACACAATCCTTTTCACTAATTCTCCAATGAATCTCTTGCTTGTTTTCTTCTAACCTTTTCCATGAAAATTCCCTCAATATATAGGAGAGAATGGATAAGTTACTTGGATAAGAATGATCCCAAAATATCAAGGAATCCAGTACTTAGGTAACCATTCGAATGCCATCTCATCCTTCTAGAAGCTTCAAGAATTCATCTTTTTCCCTTCTTTAGAAAGAGTTCTCACCCTAGCAATACAACACAGTGCGAACTTATTGCACCTTGACTTAAGGCAGCCTGCGAGAATCATGCATTCTCGCAGGCAAATATATTAGCAGCCTACGAACAGTCCTCAAAAATGTGATTTCTGGAAAGAGAAGAAAGTAACTTTTCTCAAGATAAAGTTCTTATGAAGAGCCTGAGTACACCATCATCAATACATGACCAAAATCATGGGTAACACTATGGTATGCCAAATTGTACTTCGCAGTTTTCAAAATCCATCCTAGCCGCTGGCCCTAATGCTAGCATTGGACTCAGGGAACATCTCCTCCTTATACTTCATTCTCATTTGGTGGTACTCATGTCCCTCAAACGACTCCTATCATGGAAGGCATTCCTTCTTTTAAACTCGGGTCTAAGCCTATTACTTCTAGATGGAGTAACCAACCTGGAGGACAAGATATTGCTTATGGTCCATCCTTTACACCCACCTCCTCTATACCGATTGTAAAAAACACGTTTCGCATGACAAATCCACCTTTATCCTCCGGATTCACACATGGAGGAGGTCAGTTTCACACCTTCGGAAACCCCCAAACCGGATCCACTCTGGCTGGGGGAAGTTTTTATAACCCTCATCAGAACATTCCTACTGGAATTATGCCCAACCAATCCCTTATGAATCAACCCGGAGGAGGGTCTTACAATCCTGGATAGGGCCATGCTTACCAAAACCCTGGATGGGTTGCAATTCCTAGCCACAATATTTCCAGGGAACTTGGGGCCAGATGTCGCAACCACTTCTCCCTTTTCTGGCCATGCTCAATCTGTCAGACTTATCTAAGTTGATGAACGACCCTGTGTTTCATGATTCTACATGGCTCCCCATTCCCACCAAGCTTCCTTTGGATATTCCAAGTTTTGAAGGCAAGAATGGCGAGGATCCTGGTGATCATGTTACCACCCTTCACCTATGGTTCTCTTTGAATTCCCTTAAAGATGATTCCATTTAGTTAAAATTGTTTCAACACAACCTCACAAGGGTTGCAACAAAATGGTATATAGATCTATCTAGGGGGCATACGAGACCTTTAGTTAGATGTTATTATTCTTCCTTAACCACTTCCAATTTCTAGTTCATTATGATGTTGGCCTAGAAATTCTGTCTACCTTATGCCAGGACAAAGCCACTCATATCTCATATCAAATCCAAGAGTGGCGTAGATAGAAGAGGTTGATCAAGACCTATATACCCCCGAAATTCCCATTAGAATGGTTCCTTAAATATCTACATCCTCCTATTTCGAAGGACGTTTCTACATCCGGGGTTGCATCTGAGGAAGAAGCGATTTTCAAATCCCAATAGTTAGATATTATAAATGCTCAGTTTGGGATGTTATACAAGATTCTTCCTGATGCACCAAGGTCAAACTATGACCCTAGACAAAATCTTGGGCCTCATGCCGATGGCATTGTAGGCTCCACCAATGTGAAATTCGCAGATTCGATGAAAATCCATTTGAAAGAGTTGTCTCTAAACCAATTTACAGGAGGGCCAACTTCGTCTATGTATTCCAATCCCACTCAGTTGGAGGATTTACATTCCGTGAAATCGCCACCGACCCAAATGGTAACAAACAACTAGGCGGGAATAAAAAGAAAGGACGTAATAATAATCGTAAGGGTGGGAAGAATAATAATAAACCCAAGGACAATGGTAATAATGAGAGGACGAATAATAATGTTGGTGAGGGAAAGAGAGAAAGGAATAAGGTGAAGTTTCCCTGTAATCTTTGTACATATGATCACCTTACTCATTTATGCCCCAAACTTGCAGAAGTTGTGAGGCTCTTATCTCTACCACCCACTGTGCTGACGAATCCTTTTCCACATAACCAACACATTACCTCGAGCTCCTCAAACACCAAAAATGTGGCGAGTGGGAGTCAAAACCCATCGGCACAAGATGATGACCATTTTTGCATCAATATGGTCAATTCTTAGGTTAATGTAGCTACTCGGTCTCGTGATTATAGTTCTCCACAAACTGTACCTCGTCTAGAGTCTCCTCCTCCCCCAGAGACGTCATTACATATCGAAAAACCAAAGCCATCTTATTGTATTCTGAAAGGAGTACTCAAGCGTTCTACCCACAATACTAATGCTAGAGCCACCTAGAATTACTCTAATTTCGAGGAGCTAGGTCAAACCCCTTGTGTGATGTCAGCCCTAGAGGTACTCCAGACGTGTCCTTCACAGAGGAATTCCTTGGTATATGTGTTAGGAGATCTAGATCCCAGTGGCTAAAAAATTATCAAGTTTGAGATCACAGATGTGAGGCCTCACTTTCCTTACCATGTGGCATTCCAAATCCATGTGGGTTACTCAAAGTATACCATGAAGCGTACTATTGTTGATGAAGGTGTTGCAACATGTGTGATGTCCCTGGTATGTTGGAAATATCTAGGCTCTATGACTGTCTCTTAGTGTCTGACCATGTTGACTACCTTTGACAACAGTTCTTTCTGCCCTCACGGTATTCTTCCTGCCTTTCTGGTCCAGTTAGTTGGAAAGAAGGTAGAGGTGGATGTCGAGGTGGTTGATGCGCCCCTCGATTATAAATTATTAGTAGGATGAAATTGGACTTATGTTATGACTATTACCATATCGTTCGTCTTTTGTACTCTTTTTTTTTCTCACAATGGGAAGATCATGATGATTGACCAGTTTTCCTTTGCGTATGCTAGCCCCAGTGCATCTGTTGGAAATTCGATTCCCATGGTCGACAATTCTCAGGTGACAAATAAGAATATTGGTGTCAGAATGTATTCATCCCTTATGGGTACCTTCTACTTCATGGCATCGGTTCACCATATTTACGCCATGTCCAGTAGGCCCATTTCGTCAGAGAGGTTCGTTCCTTTCTGAACTTCCTATTTTAATGATCCTTGGACCCTACCTTCCTCGACTACATATTGTGAAGGTCAGTTGCATGCTGGAATGGCCATGCCACTATCGAAATTAGAGATAATGTATCAAGTTGTTCTTAATTCTTCCATCGATCCCGATCCTATTACCTCGCAAACGGACGAGGAGGGTCCTGTTCTTAAGCCCGTGTGGGAGACTTCGTCTTCTTTCTCACATGACTTCCTCAATGATAATTTTCCCTCATATGAAGCTATCATCGAAGCCATGAATATTTATGACAAACCTTGGGATGATATGCATCATCGCTCTTATTTTCTCCCAGAGCTTGTTAGAATTGAACAAGATGAATTTCAATCTACTCTGAGTGAGATAGTTGGTCACACTGTAGTTCTTCTTGATACACATGACATTTATGCCAAAGGAAATATGGTGAGTATCTCCCCTACTTTCGTGATCGATATCTTTCATACCCCTGGCAAGATTGAGACTATACACATAGGTGCAAATTGTTCGCCAGAAGAAATCTTGATCTTCACTGAACTCTTCAAGGAATTTTGAGATGTATTTTCTTGGTCATATGAAGAGATTCCGGGAATCGACCCTTGAATTGTTGAACATGAGATTAAAACTTACCCGGATTCTAATCCTATTCAACAATGTCTTAGAACTGTCAATCCCTGGAAGGCCTCTGCTATTAAAGCAAAGGTAGAGAAACTGCTTAATGTTGGCTTTATCTACCTTGTTCCCTTGACTGAATGGGTATCCAATCCCATTCTTGTGAATAAGAAGCAAGGAACCATCTGTGTATACATGGATTTTCGTGACCTGAACAAATCCTTTCCTAAGGACAATTCCCGAGACCTTTCATCGATCAGATCCTTGACGAGTGTGCGGGAAGCGAGGTTTTTTATTTCATGGAAGGATTTTCATGGTATAACCAAATTCAAATTAAACCTGAGGATCAACATAAGATGGAATTTATTTTTCCTTGGGGCACTTTCGCATACTAGAATATGCCTTTCAGCCTTAAAAACACTGGATCAACCTTCCAACGTGCTATGACCTTCACATTTCACGATCTTAATCATATAGTTGAAGATTATCTTCACAATATTTCTTCTCACTCTAAGCACCTTCGGCTAGTTTTTGAAATATGTCGTCATTATCGCATCCGATTGAACACTCATAAATTCATATTTTGCGTTAGGTTTGGACGTCTTCTAGGATTTTTAGTCCCTGAGACTAGGATCATGGTAGATTCATTAAAGGTTGAGGAAATACTTCAATTTCCTCCCCTACGCACTATTCAACAACTTGAAGGTTTACAAGGGAAAGGTAACTTTTTATGTTGGTTTATAGTAAACTATGCCAATATTAATAAAGGTTTGATGCATCTTTTGAAGAAGGAAACCTCTTTTATCTAGGATGAGTGAGCCTAGGAATCCTTCGATGCTTTGAAGAAAGCCTTGGTATCGACGCCTATGCTGAAGTCTCTTGACTACAATAGAGATTACTTTCTTTATGTCGCTGCGTCTGAAGAGAGGATTGGTATGGTATTGGTTCAGGAGGATGACGAGCTCCACAAGAACATCATCTACTATCTTAGTCGAAACTTAGTCGGTCCCGAGCTCAAATATTCTCACGTTGAAAATGTATCCTTGGTTGTTGTTCACACAGTCCAACGATTATGCCATTATATATTTCTTTGAAAACTACTGTGGTTGCTAATGTCAATCCATTTCAATACGTCCTTACCAAGTGTATAATAGGGGGGAAATATAATAAATGGATTGTCATTTTTCAAGAATTCGACCTCGATTTCGCTTTTGCAAAATCCATTAAATCACTAGTCTTTGCAGAGTTAATATCTGACTTCCCACGATTAGATGAGGGTGTTATTCATGTTGATTCCTTTGTGGATGAACACATTTTCCTTTTCTCTTCATCTGGCCCCTTGTATGGAGACATTGTTCTCTATCTTCAAACTTTGAAGTTCCCTCAAAATCTATTGCAAGATGACTGATGATGTATAAAATACCAAGCTAAGAGTTACCTTATCATTAACGACACTTTGTATTGTCGAGGAGTAGACAATATCTTGTGTTGTTTTTTAACTCACAAATAAGCCAAGTTAGTTCTAAATGATTTCCACAGTGGGGCTTGTGGTGGTCATCTATCCAGGCTTGTGACTGTTATGGGACTTATCGGTAAATGCGGACATAAACATATCTCCCTAGATCCAGCTAGATCTATAACAAAATATAATAGGACATGGCGCTTTCCCTAATCTCTAATCATTGAGTTTACTATCAAACAAAAGATATGTGACATACCATTTAAATATCACTTCCTCTTGTTTTCGTCATCCTAGCTCCACTCAAGTGCTCCTATGATATTAGATCTGCAAGAGAACAAAAGACAACCAAAGTGAAAGAAAAATAGCATACTCAAAGAGAACCTATGTATGTGATCAAGGAATCATACAATAAAACAAGATGAGTTTTATGGGAAAGAAACATATCACTGTACTATAAATAATGAAAGTGGAGATTACAATTGAAGCCTTGATGTTGCAAGATCTCCTTCCGATGACTCTTTGCTCCAACACACACTTGCTCCAAACTTGAATGAAGAATATCTACAATGACTTGGTGAACTAGAATGAAGCTCTCAAGAATGATCCAATGTATAATTATCCATACAATCTTAGCCAAATTCAACCTTCATTAACCTTAATTCCTTTCTTAACCTTTTCCATGATAAATCCCTCCTTATATAGAGGAAAGAGAGATGTTTAAAGAGATGAGGATGATCCCACCAAATCATAGAAGTGATTAGGATCCCAACCATATAGATGCCACCTCGCCTTCTAGAATGTTCCCTTCTAGAACTTTCGTACTGAAGGTCAACCTTTTCTTAGCCTTTTGGCATCATCACATCCCAGTTGTAGAGCATCCTGTGGAGACATTAAAAACCAATTTTAGGGTAGAGTGTGATGACCAGGCATCGTCGTACCCTACTTATGATGCAATTTGTGACGACCTTCCTTAATAGGTTTTTTTTGGAAAAGGAAGGCAGTCACTTTCCTCATGGAGAAAGGCCTTTTTTGGGAACATGAACACATGTTGTCAATGGATCACTAAGATGAAAAAAATAATGTGTAACATAATTCCCCCCAAAGTATGAGGCTGGAAATCATGACGGCCTAAATACTTTGTAAAATGTGTGTGTGTCAGAAACAAGGAGCGCATCAGTCGGGAACCTGCAAACATTCAAGGATCAACATAGTAGTATACCATTGTTAGAGGTAGGCATTCCCATACTTAGTTTACAAAGTGTAAAATTAGTCATGGCCACTAAATATACATTGTGGATCCATGTCATCATGAATCGACATAACCACCTAGAATACACTGTGGATATATGCTTTAAATACTTCAAACTCTGACATAGCCATGAGACATAGAAAGTGGATCTATGTGTCAATAAAAATCATGAATACTACATCGCAGACTGGGCCATAATGGTATGACCTAGGGTCTTCATTTCCATCGTTCTAAGTATGAATCTGACCATACGATTACAGGTGTTGAAGTCGAACATGGTAGAAACCACTTGATTATCGGTCAATGATGAGAACCGTTAACAAGTGAGAGGGAAATCACTATTGATGTCAATGAATCCCAAGGTACCCCAGTACAATCCAACGAGTTTGAATAAATGAGTTGAATTCAAACACTCGAGGCAATATTCCAATCATGGGCCAATGATGTGAACCCACTGTCGAAATCGAAGAAACCTACCATTAAGGCATGCGGGATTTAAGGCACTAAGTGATTTCTAAGTCTTGTTCCTAGATAATGAGATGAAGTCGATAGGAAAAGACTTGTCACAGGAGGGCCTTAATGTATCCCCCATCAATTACATGAAATAAGTAACGGATTTGAGATAGATCAGAGCATGAAATGATTCAGAACTGACACAGGGAAGGATGACATGGTAGAAAATTTATAACTGCACATGGCCGACTCGATAAGAGGTTAAGGATGGACTTCTCTTGAATATATCAATGACACAACCATGGACTTGGCAGCATTGACTCAAGGAGGACCCAACATATGGACATGTGGATAGTCAAACGAGAGACGAATGGATTTCCCAACCCAAATTCAAATGATAAAGGGGGGTGTCATGTTCAAGAGAAACTATTACTACCACTAACACGGTTATAGACACACATTTCTTTCCCAAATTCCCCCCCACCATTTCTGGCAAGTACCTTTTTATTTTTACTCAATCTTGAGGAGGATAACATATGCTTGTTGATGTAAGCTCATCCTTCGGACGAGTCCCTTAGAGTATGTTTAACAAACCCTAAGAAAGAGTGGTTCAGTCCCATATGGGTCTTTCGATGTTTGTTTAACAAGTCCAAAGAGAGAAAAATCAAGGGTTTTCATGTTTAGAGAGTCTGAAAAATACTTAAAGAGGACTCCACGAGTTCCTTTTTTGTAAGTTAATTTGATGAGACCAAAAAAGTGATAAAATACTGCCCATCAATTTTTTTCTTCAAATACTTTTACGAGCGTGAAAAGAACAAGGTCGCTCGACAATCTTTTCGTCTTTATGGAGCTTGAAAAGAGCTTAAAGGATACTCCATGGGTTTCATTTTTCATGTTACCACGATGAGTATGAAAAGACGAAAAAGTATACTCGGTTACCTTCTCATTGATTTACGAGCACGAGGAGGAACAAAGACTACGCTCAGAGTTTTTCCTGAAAAACCCTAAAAGGATCTGTACAAACGACAAATATATAAAAGAAAACCCAAAAGATGTATCCTTGTTCAAATTCCATTCCTAGATTTCTTACCTGCGAAAAATCAAACACTTGTAACACCATTAGAAGTCTAGGGTTTTGGTGAAATACATTAAAATAATATAAAAAATGAAATGGAAAAGTGAAAAGTAAATAAATATGAGTAAAAATTCTTTTTACCATTTCATTGTTACTCCACCCAAAATTTGTTCCAAAACCCCCCTTTTTACCTCAAACTTCCATTGTGGATATCGGGAGACACGGTGGACCATTTGACGAATGGAATCCGTAGGATAGGTAATCTTCACCTTCTTCAACTTTTCATGGATTAATTTTCACTTTTCATTGGTTAGAAATGGAATTTTAGTTTGCATTTTCTAGGGTATTTGCGCCCGAAGGTCATCACAGGTGCCATGTATCATGCCCTGTGACGACCCAGGGTCATCGTAGGTGACCTTAAGCTACAGTGTGATGATTCTTCACTATACAGGCTAACTATCCTGCGACATGTGCAAAGTAAAAATGTTTTTAAGATGCTTATGCCAATAAAAGGTGTCCAGGACAAAGATGAAGATGCTAATGCCACTTTCATGTCCCATTTCAAGTTTTCTACAACAAATATGTTGGAATGGCAAGAGAGGGAACATGAGGATGAATATTACTTCGCTGGGAATGACCTAAGAATAGTAAATTCCCTCCGATAGTGTGAACTGCTAAAATTCTTCAAGATCCAAGGCATGAGGGCCCAATTGAGATTGTTGGAATACTTGGTCCATATGTGGGACGTAGACCAACAGGTATTCCATGTGGGGACTCACATCCTTGAGATAGTTATCGAGGATATCTAATTTTTGACTGGGTTGTCTCACTGATGGGATTGAGTTACACTAACTAGTAGCAGAGGAGGTGGTGAGCCTATAATCCATTATATCATCACACATTGTGTGCTAGGTACTGAGAGACATAGTGGCAAGGTCGCCATCCGGGATGTCTATGACTTACCTTTATGGACAATCCTATACACCATCACCCGTATGGCGAGGAGTGAAACTCCCCATATGGCCCTTGAGAGAGATTTCCAATATGCACTGGAATGCATGGAGCCTCATGTTTTCAACTGGAGTGATGGGTTCTTAGAAGCATGAAGAAACAATTGACCAAGTATAGGAGGGGTGACTTGAAACAATTCATATACAGATTGATTTTGGTGTCCTTCTTCTTGGAGAGGGTTCCAAACTTGCACCTACATGTAGAGTGGGGCATACTGGCCCCACAAGATTCAAGAATGAAGAGGTGGTGTGACCTCATGGCTCGACATGTGACTAGGCCTATCGTTAGGTATAATGATGTTTTATTTGATTGGTTGAGGCCCTAGATTCTTATGGTAGATGACTATGCATACGTCATCTTGGATTTTTAGGGTGACCTAGACTTGGTCTTCCTGAAGGTTCTTAATGGAAGAACATAGGTAAGAAGTACATTTTTTTTTTATAATGTTTTTTTAATTTTTTAAATATGAAATGTTTTTATGTTCTTAATCTGATGACTAATCAAAAAATCTCTTTGATGTTGCAGATGTGGGACCTCATTGACCTCCAGGTTCATATCACATTCATAGGCTAGGGTAGAGAGTCGAGGTAGAAGGATTAACCGCAACTGACTACGAGGTTATAGAGAAAAACTTGGAGGGGCTGACAGTGGATGTACTAGATGCCTCCATCAATGATATCCCAAGACACTATCAACACCATACAATAGGCGTATCTGCATCCATCGGTCGAATGCTCCGTAGAGTAGCATGGACAATCGTGTGTTGCCGCGAGCAACATCCTTGATTCTATACTTGTATATGAAGCCATGCGCTTCACATTTTTGACATTTTTGTCTTCAGACAAAGACACTTTTTGTAAAAACTTTTATTGTTATGTATATGAGGCTTCTACCGGCTTACTTGTTGTATGTACAAAGTGTGATTGGATTTTATAAATTTCTCAAATGTATGTCTAACACATAATTAGCCAATGCATCTGTTAATGTATTTAGACATCTAGGAATGTGTTGATATTAAATTTAATCAAAATAACGTTCCAAGAGGTGAATTCATAAATATACCCTTAATAACGTAGGAATTCCAATGGAGTAGACGTTACTGAACTGTAAGACTACTAACTGCGAATCGAGGCATACACAAAGATGACGAATTCCAAGAGACACAACGTTGGTCAATAATTCGATGACTGCACTGTATTCCACGATATTTTTAGTTTCATGACCAAGGAAAACACTATGAAGATTAATCAACTCATATGTAGGTGTGTAGATTTCCCAAGAAACAGATGCTAAGTTCTGAGTACTGCAACTAGCGCCATCAGTGAAGCCAATGTAAGGTACTAAAGACACTGACATCTAGAAACCAAGAACAATGAAAGGTAAGTAGCTGAAGTTCGAAACCAAACAACAAAAAAGAATACAAGAGTATGATACACTAAAAGTAAAAGCACCCATGCAAAAATGACTTAAGAATAGTACTTCTTTAAGTAAAGCCCATTTCATGGCTCACTCAAAGAGATACCATCATAATCAACTAGCTCATAAGATCCCTTCCCCAACACACATTTGACAATGTAAGGACCTCAACACATGGCCTTGAATTTACTGGCCCCTATAAAATCACGATCATGTTCATACAGGAGAACAAAATCACCTTCAGAAAAAACACGTGGCTTGACATGCTTGTCGTATTGGGATTTAACATGTTTCTTCTAAGTTTCAATAACTAGGGAGACATCATGACGGTTTTCATCTAATTGCATTAAATACAAAATACGTTCTTCTTCAGCGGGGCTATTGGGGAGAAGTTCAACGACCAGTTTCAAATATGGTATTTCATATTCAATCGACAAGATAACCTCGATACCATAAACTAGCTGAAAAGGTGTAAATCCTGTGGCAGACTTGACGGATATTCGATAGACCCAAAATAACGAGAACAACATTGTGTGCCAGGTTGTCTTATGAATTCATATCATCCGTCGAAGCATCGTAATGAGAACCTTGTTGATTGCTTCAACTTGTCCATTGGAGTGTGGGTAATAGGGGGTTGATTTTTCATGATGAAGACCCAACTTTTCAGTAAGTTCGGACATCATGAAGTTTCGAAAATGATTACCATGATCAGTAAAGATATTTTGAGGAATACCAAATCGAGTAATGATATGATTGAATATGAAAAATGATGCATTTTTCCCGGTGTTATCAAATGTAGGCATTGCCTCGACCCATTTAGTGAAATAATCCACATCTACAATGATGTATCCATGCCCCCTGGCTGAGTGAGGGTTACATGTCATGAATTCAATGCCCCATTTGGCAAATGGACCAATGAAAACTACAGGATGTAAAGTAGAAGAATGATATCTTATCTTGTTGTTATAAGTTTGGAAAGCATGGCATTTTTGAACAACAATGATGCAATCCTTAAATAAAGAAGGCCAGAAATAACCCGCTCGTAAGATATTTTGGGCAGTGGCATACCCAGAAATATCACCTCCACAGGCTCCATAGTGATAGTCATTCAAAGCCTTCTCGGCTTCGTCGTAAGTGAGACATCGTCGAAAAATTGAGTCAATACCACAGCGATAAAGGGTATCACTAAGAATGATGTAATGTCGATCTTGATAGTGTATGTGACGACAATCTGTACTAGAGAGACCGGGCCATAAAGTTTGAGTATGGAGATATATAATAATATCTTTGTACCATATTTCATCAAGATGGATCAGAAAAGAGGATTCATCAGGCAAGGAATCCTATTCCACATTTCCTATCTCAGTGAAGGGAAGGTCACATATCAGTTCGACGAAAACCAAAGATTTCTTAGACTTAGCACGTTCAAAATCTAAGTCGAACTCCTAGAGAATCACTATCCATTTGGAGTACTTGCACCCTATAAATTGTCGTGTAAGGATATGTTGCATAGGGTTGCAAACGAAAATAACGACGATTTTGCGTAATAGGATATAATGACGAAAATGTTGGACAACTTGAATAGTTGCCAAGGCCAGTTTCTCCACATGGAGGTATTTGGTCTTAGTGGTTATGAGACTCTGACTCAAATAATATATCACATGTTCGTCATGCAAATCATCCTCTTAGACTAAGACCATGGCAATGGTAGAGTCCGAAGCAGCTAAGTAGAGGAAATAATCCTGGCTATAGTCAGGAGGAAACAGTAAGGGTGTTCAGGTTAAGGAAAGTTTCAAAGCTTCAAAGGATTTGTTTGCGGTATCATCCCATACAAACTCATAACCTTTCTTAAGTAGCCAAGTGAATCCTTTAGTACGTTCAACGTAATTTGGGATGAAACGACGTAAAAAAATTTCCTTCCCTTGAAAACTTTGGAGCTTGTGTAAAGTGGAAGGAGGAGGTAGATTAAGGATAGCCTCAACCTTCAAAGGGTCTACACGAATCTCGTGTATCGACACAATAAAACCAAGTAGTCGATCAGACTCCACACAAAAGACACACTTGTGTGGGTTTAAGAGGATATGATAATAACGACAACGTACAAAAATGGCCCTCAAATGTGTCGGGTGGTCTTGGTGATGCATGAAATACACTGGTAGATCATCAAGATAAGGTTGCACAATGTGCTTAATATCATGGAAAGCATAAGACATAGAATGCTGAAAAAGTTGCACCAATGTTCTTGATACCAAAGGGTAATTTTTGGTAAGTGTTGGGCCCGAATTATGATCACTTTCATGATGGTTATTATACACTTTTGCCACATGTACATATGTGTTTTTCATATTTTAAAGGAGCTTTTTGAAGAATTTCATGATAAAATGGTATGATTTCCATAAGGTACGTGTAATTCATGTTTAATGATTGAATCAAGTATAATTCATCATGTTTATGGTTTCCAAGAGCTAATTCACATTTTTTGGTGTTACAAGGAAAAAATGCACTATGTTTCTAGTTCCAACACTTGATCCGACACTTGATTCGGCACTCGTTCCGACACTCGATCCGACACTCATTCCAGCACTATGTATTGCACAAAAACGCAAGGAGAGTTGGCGGTTATGGTATTGGTGGCTAGTGATGGATAAATCAGGCACATGGGTTTTGTTTATCATCGCTCCTCTAGCTACTAAGCTCCATACAACTCAGTTTTAGTTGTCCAAAGAAGGCGATTTTTGGCTCACTCCATTTTGTCATTTAGGGCATCATTTATTGTAATTGCCGAATTTAGAAGTGGTTCGACCCTCCTGTGGTTGAACACTTGATTTGTAAACCTATAAATACTACTAGGATGGTCATTAGATTGTTAAGCAAGTAGAAGAGCCATTAGATTAGAGACAAATTCGTTTTTCTCTGTTTTTGAGTTTTACATTGCCAGAATTATGCCAGAACCGCATTTTTGGATTTTTATGGTGAATTCAACTTGCTGAGTTCGTGGTGTTCTTTTAGAGAGTGACCACGACTTGTTGGGGGGCCCACCAGCAGTCTGGTAACTGTCTTCATGTCTATTTTTCATTTTCTAATTTAAATTGCCTTTTTATCTTCCTGTACATGTATATTTTTATTTAATTAATTATTTTGTTGTAGCTTATTGTTTTACTTCTTTTTGCAGGTTAGATGATGATATGTGTTAGTATGCGTTGATTTTATAAACTAGAAAAGGCTTGCGAGTCTCTCTCTCTCTATACTAACCCTGCGTGCAATTAGAAAGTCCCTTTACTAACCCTCATGTGCATTTAGATGTTAAATTATGCTTTCTTTTATAATTTTATAAATAAGTTTAAAATAAAAATTTAATTAGATAGAACAAAGTTTTAATTTGGGTTTCTTTGACAAGGATTGATGGATAGATAGAATTAGTTCCAGTTTCTAGTCATAACTTGCTTACTTCAGTTTATATAGATTTCATTTAATTAGTTGTTGGTTAAATTAGATTGTCAATTTACTTTTTAATATCATGCTTAAAATTTTTGTTTTTAATTATTTCTTTATTTTAGTTTGGATGGTTAGAATAGACATAGTGTAGTTTCCTTTCACGCAATTTCCTTTCTTAGAATTAAAGTGCAATTGAATTTCTTAGTTAATGAATGAATCTAGTTTCCTTACATAATGTAGAATTGGAATAATAGCCTCATTATGTTGTTGATGGTTCATACATGAATATGCAGGGTATTTAACATTATCTTTGTCATGGCTAAATTCTCCTTAGATTGTTTAATCCATACCCTTCATTTTGCCATTGAGATTAGTGTTGAGTTTATACTGTTGGAATTTTCCTTTGTTGTCAAGTGTCATCGAGATATCATCCGTCACCACCGAAGGCATTCACACAACCACCAGCATTACATTTGAGTGTTTCATAGATTAAAGATAGTTTCTTGCTTTCGTAGATTAGAAGAGATAGTTTCTTGTTTTCATAAGTTTAGTTGGTAGTCTTTCTTGCTTTCAACAGAATAGATTTCCTTTCATGCATTTCATCGAGCATTTAAATTTCCTTTCACGCAAGAGAAATAGTTTTGCATTAGGCATTTAGTCCACTTGCCTCTTAGGCTAGATAATTGTTCAATGAGAAGTCTTTGCTTACTTGTCCATTTGCTTTAGTAGGATAGATAGTTGTCTTTGCTTACTTGTATTTTGCTTTAGTAGATTAGTTAGGTGTCTTTGCTTACTTTTCTATTTGCTTTAATAGGTTAGATAGGTGTTTTTTCTTACTTGCTTATTTAATTTCTTTCATAGGGTAGTTGCTCGTTGAATGTAGGTTGGAAAGTTAAAATAGTTTCTTTCGTCATTTGCTTATTATGCTTAGTAGTTTGCCTTTGTTTATTGTTGAACTAGTTTGCTTTACATAGGGTTTTTACTCGCTTTCTTAGGAACTATCCATCGACCCTTGGCCCAAAAGTACTTAGGTTACCTAGTTCCAAGTTGCTTAGTAGGGTTTGCTCATTAGATAGGTTTTCTTGAATATATTAGTCTTAGATAGCTTCTTTCAATAGTTAGATTATACTCCTACCAAACTTTTACCTTTGGCATATATTTTGCTACAACTCTAAGTTTACTTACCCCGGGTTGACAATTTAATTGAGGGTATTTTAGTGTATTTTTAGTACATATAAAAGTCCTAACATTTTGGCACCATTGTCAAGGAGTTTGTTATAACCCTAAAATGCACCACACAGGCTTACCTGGCATCAGGCCAACTCATGTCTCTTCCTTGCCAAAGCCATGCTGAATAAAACCCTGGAAAACCACTTAAAGTAAGCAACCCGCGCCCTAACCTAACACTGGGCGCATTGGAACGCTTGCTGGCCTTCTACTGCATGCGTTGGAACGCTGGATGGCCCACTACAACCCGCGTTTACCTAAGAAAGAAAAAAATCAGGAAAGTTTCCATCGGGACGAAAAGCTTTGGGTCAGTTAACTAGAACTCCCAGCCATGCATTGTCGAGAGTTCGTCTAAAACCCTAGCTCCTTCTAGCCTATAAAAGAAGGGGTAGGGGTACTATTCAAGAGGAGGAAAATCATAGCAAAGAAACTCTGCCCAATTGCCGAATCCATTTTGTCCCAACCCTTTAGCCTTTCCTCAAGCTTTAGGAGAATTCATGCAAAGCAGTTGGAGGAAAAAGAAGAGGAGGAGCCCAGGATCAGGATCGAGGAACGGTGGCCGGTCTCTATAATCATTGTAAGTTGGTTCATATTGAGATTAATAAAAAGATACTTTTCCCGTCCCGAATACACGAGTTTTGTATGTTTTATTTGATTTGTGTTTAATCTCTAACCCTCTAGTCGAACAATAGCATGCATGTGTAGTTTTGTCTTGATTGCAGGATCTCTTTTTGGAAGGAGCAACAGAAGCAAGGAGATAAAGCTCAATGGAGGATCTACACCAACTGTCGATAAAAAGGTTAGTTGGTTCTTCCCTTGTTTGCTTGCGAAAAAGGGTTTTAGGTTGGGGTAGAAGGTTAAAGGTTATTTCTGAAGGGTCATGATCTGCATGCAAGTTTAAGCCCTAGCTTGTTAGTCCGTAGGGTAGAATAACCCCACAACAGAATTGGCGAATCCACTGGGGATATTTACTCTTAGGGTTTCCCAGATTCAGTTAAAGGTTCTTGGGTAGTTCAAAGAAGTTGAGTTTTTTGTTTCTTTGTTGTTTTTGTTTTCTGTTAGGTCAAAGCTAGCATGGAACCTGGTTATCAATACCATTTTTTTCTTGATTGTTGCTTGACATTTATTCTCAGGACACACAAAGGTACACGCAGCCTGCAGAAGGCCTGCATGCGTGTAACCCGCGCCCTAACCTTCTACATCCCGCGTTTGAACGCTTGTTGTAGTGGTTTCAGTAGCGTGTAGAGCCCAGGAAGCTTAAGAGGCAGTCCCCTCTTCCCTGTCAGGAGTTTACCTTCTCAGGGGGTTTTCTAGATCCTGTCTGGATCTTGATTGATTTACTGTCTTGCTTTCAGTCTGCCTCATTGTATTGGTTATTTTTTGCATTTATTTTCTTTTTGCAAATTTTTCTTTTCTATTGAAGTAGAAGCATCCAAGCCTTTCAGAGACCCTGGTTGTCAATACCAGAGGCCTCTTTCAGGTCTGGACTGTCTGTGTTTGATTTTTTCTTTGATTTTATTCCTGCACGCGGGCTGTTTCAGTTCTGCTCGCGGGTACCCGCGTGTTGTTGTAGCTCAGCACGCATTTGAACGCGTGTTGTTTCAGTGACAGTCGCGGGCCTGTCTGGTTGTCTTTCAGCCTGGGTGGGGCAGTCATCCCCTCCTGTGGTGAGAAGCGTTCCTTTCAGGGTTTGGAGTCTAGGGTGCACAGTCAGTAAGTTAGGGCCTCATATCCTTAGCTTGTTTTTTCTTACTTAATGTTTTGATAGAAAAGACAAAATAGAAAAAATATTTGTTTTATGGTTTTTAGGCAAGTGTGAGAATCAGTGTTGTATTAATTGCTTTTTCGCATTTTGTGTTCTGATTCTTTTGCGATCTGCACTTTAAGCCATAGTTTTCTTTTCATTCTCTTGGTTTTGTTCTTGTCAATATTTTTCCTTGTTGCGTTATTTGGCAATTAAAAAAAAAAAAAAAATCTGTCATTTTCTTCTTGATTCGAAGATTGTGTGGTTGCATCAGTAGCTTGGAAAGAAGTCTTTTTGCATAAGTTTTTACAGTGCATGTAGAGTATAAGTAGCTCGTAGATTTGAGGGAAAAGTCCTTCATATTTAGTGCATGAAATCTTAGTAAATTTGAAAAGAAAAGAAGTCTTTCTTGTTGAAAAGTTGTTGGTTTTGCATTTTAGTAAAAGTTGTTGTTTCCAAGCATTTTTTGTTCATTTTTCTTTGAGTCTTTTACACACCATCAGTTTCACTTTCGTACCTTTTGACTTAAAAAGCCCATTAAAAGCAACACTAATTAAAAACAATTAGACTTTTTTATTTGTAGGGTGCATACACTAGCTCAGGAATAGGGCCTTGGAATAGGTTGGAGAGTAAATTCTCCAAGGCCACCCAAAATAAACATTGGAGTCTGTCAATAGGGAGTGTAGAAGTCCAGTTACGGAAAGTTATCTGGACCCCCCTCCAACACAGGGGCTAAAAAGGAGGTCGTGTAAGGAAAGGTCGTGGAGATAACCCCTCCAAAGCTGGACCGAGCATTGTGGAGAACACATATAGAGGATTTGTTAAGGGATTCCGTCGTTTGCATTTGCCACGGGGCTTCGTGGGTCTCGAATCCGTTCGAGGTCCTCAGTTATCTTCCGGACCATTTGCTCTCGATACCCTTGACAGGTTTCGGGCTTGATACCCTGCTCATTGTGGTCTACCCGACTGCCGACTGTACCCACCTGGTGACTGTTCACGTGCTGGAAAACTAGTTGCCAATATTTTCTAGGGACATACATGGGTGACTGCGGGGTTATACCGCGGTACTTAGGACAAACATCGGGCCATGCTTTGCAGAGTATACCCAGAGGGTGCTTCCGTATTCGAGTTGCACTTGCACTGGTAAGTTTCTCTAGTGTTGGTTGTTGTAACTGTTCTTCCAATTATTTTAGTGCTTGCTTGATTCATCTTCTAAGGGCGTTATTTTAGCGAGTGTTACTGTTTGTTCGGGTAGAATACCTTAGCGTGTCGTGAATATTCTCACACAATGGAGGATTCAGAGCTCCGCCGGTCACGAAGGCTTCTGGGCCTGCCACCGGTTATACTGGAGCCACCCCCGCCACCATTGAGGCGGAAGCTAGACCATCAAGGGTCTTTCGAAGCAACCGGGGCTTTTGAGCCTGAAAAAATTTTCAAGGAATCGACCACCAATCTTGGATTGGTTGAAACCTCCAACACTGATATCTAGACACCGGTTATCGTACCCGTCCAATTTACCAAATTCCTGTCAGTGCCGCATACAGCTATGGCAACAGACGCTGCTACTTCCTTTGGGAGCTCTTCTATTCCCATCATCGTTATTACCACAGGAGAAGCTTCTCCTAACTTGCCTTTGTCAACGGTCCGGGCCACCATGGTCTCGGCCACAACTACGTCGCACAGTGGACCGACCCCATCTATCGTGGAGGCCACACCTCCTTACACACCTAGTGTGACAGGCCCTCCGTTTTCATATGGTATGCGTAGTTCGGGTACAATCCCTGTACTCACTTACTCCACTTTACAGACTTTGGGTCTGGGGGCAGGGAGCTTTAACGCTCCCCTGCAAGGTCAAATTGGGGGCATTCCTGTCCCTTTCAATGCTTTTCCTTACGCTGGAGGTCACATCCCTCCTTCGTCCCCTTTTCTTGGTGGTCCGCATCAACAGTCCGCCGGGCAGCCTGCACACACAAGTCCATTTGGAGCAGGGAGTCAAGAAACACCTGCGCAAACTCAGCCGGTAGGTTCGTCACCGTTTGTTTGGAACGAGACGTTTGGTAATAACACTTTCGCATCCGCTGCTTTCCCAGCTGGGGGCACACCCATTTTTGGAAAGTCTACACCGGCACAGGGTACTATTCCTACGTCGGGGGCACATATACGAGGACCTTGGAACTCAGGACAAGGATCTGTTCCTTCCTCTGGAATGCCGATCTGGGGTAGTTCTTTTCACAGTCAATGGAACCCTGGACAGACCTCTATGCCTCTCCCATCAGGACCGGCATGGGGTAATCCTTCCCAAAGTCCGTTGAACACGATGAACGCCCAACATCCTATGTTCTTCATGGGGAATCAGCCAATGATGTATCCTCAGATGCAAAACCCTTACGTTGGTCAGGGCCATGGTTTCTACCAGAACCCGGGCCAACAGCCAAACTTTTCCTGGCAACCTGGTGCCAATCAAACTCCAGGACCCCTTTATCGAGGCTATCAGCAGCAACCAAAACTACCATTCTTGACGATGTTACACTTGCCAGATTTGACACGGTTGTTAAATGATCCTATCTATCACGATCCACGTTGGCCTCCTATACCAACAAAGTTGCCTTCGAACATCCCAAAGTTCGAGGCCAAGCCTAACGAAGATCTAGGTGATCACGTGACTACTTTCCACTTATGGTGCTCATCTAACTCACTGAAAGACGACTCCGTCCAATTGCGATTGTTTCAACGCACTCTTATTGGGAGTGCCGCGAAATGGTACATAAAGCTTGATCGTTCACAATATTCTTCTTTTGGCGAACTGGCGATGGCCTTCCTCAACCATTTCCAGTTACCTGTGAGATACGACGCTGGCACAAAATTTCTAGCTAATTTTGAATAGACGACCGCGGACGATATCTCGGATCATATTTGAGAGTGGCGACGCCGAAAGAGTCTTATCAAGGTACCCGTCCCACCAGTGTTCCTGCTTGAGTGGTTCCTTAAGTCTTTAGTTCCGCAGTTATCCAAAGACGTCACAACTTCAGGGGTTTTCTCCGAGGAGGATGCCATCATGAGGGCTCAACAGTTTGAGCTTATTTATTCTTAGTATGGTCTATTGTACAACATCCTGCCGGATGCACCATGATCGATTCTGGACAAAACCAGACAAAGAGTCGGACCACATGTCGATGGTATAGTTGGTTCGGCACAAACCAAGCCCGCTGAGCAATCGACAAAACAATTGCAGCAGTTATCTATACAACACTCAACGGCCAGCCAGAATACTGCTTTGGCTGCTCCTCCTACTCAAACGTCAGAAGTACACTCTGTACAGACGACTAACCCAAAGGCCAACCAGCAGCCTGAAGGGAAGAAAAAACAACGCAAGGAGAGTAAGGGGGATAAAAAACCAAATGATAATGCTGGCGAGGGCACCACAGAAAAGAGGAAGGCGAGGTATCCATGCAACCTATGTGCGGAAGACCACCCGACCCATCTATGCCCTCGACTTGCGGAGGCCCAGAAGTTTGTCACACAGCAACAACAAGCCGTGTTGACTAATCCCTTTCAGCATGGGCAAAATTTGACTCAATCCTCTACAAGTGTCGAGGGGGGCAGCCAAGAAAACTACCCTCCCTCAAACAATTCATCTTCCGTGAACATATATATGGTAAAAAGTGATGCTTTCATAACGACTAGAGCGCACGACTATAGCAAACCAAGTGCCCCTGAGAAAGACAAAGAATTCGAGATCCCATATCTTCCTCTACAGATCGAGAAGATGTTGGGTGAAACGATGACACGCATTCCAAAAGGTGCGTTCAAGCGCGCTTTTCATAATCCAAATGAAAGGGCCACCCAGAACTACTCTGTGGTGGAAGATTTATCACAAACCCCTTGTGCTATGTCCGCTTTGGAGGTCCTCCAAAGTTTCCCTGCTCAGAGGAAATCCTTGTTGACTGCTTTAGGCTCTACTGAGACTTGTAACCCATGAACCATCATGTTAGATACGACTGACTTGAAACCTCGTTTTCCCTACCATGTTGTGTTCCAGATAGTAGTGGCTCATCCCATGAAAACTTTTACATGAAATATCTTCCGCACGGTGGTAGAAGAGGGCGCTTCAAATTCCGTTATGTCGTTAGCATGCTAGAAAGCCATTGGCCAACCCGAGTTGTCTCCGTCACCTACTCTCCTCATTGCATTCGATGGTCATTCTTTCCGACCGCATGGCATCATTCCTTCTTTCCCTGTACAGTTAGGAGGAAAGACCGTGTGCGTCGAAGTAGAGGTAGTTGATGCCCCCATCGACTACAATCTATTGTTAGGTCGTAGTTGGACTTATGCAATGCAAGCGGTGGTCGCTACAATCTTCCAAGTCTTATTGTTTCCACATGAAGGCCAGATAGTGACTATTGATTAGTTATCCTTCTCTCGCCCTGACCCAGCTTTGGGGGCATCCACGGTTCCCATGGTTGACAATCCTCAAGCCAGTGTCATCAACATAGGAGTTGGTTTGTGCCCATCTTTGATGGGTACTTTCGATTACCCACCTCCTCAGGGCGATGTCAAGTTTATATCGAACCACCACAAGGCTGATATTTTCCATGTTTCATCGTTTCGCACGACTTACTTTTAGGATCCGTGGATTCTTCCTTCCCCATCAGCCACGATGGATGTGACAGGGCACCCCGGCATGTCCATACCCTTGTCGACTGCTGAAGTAGCATACTCTTTGGTCCAGCAAGCTTCAGCCACTCTCGATCCAACTCCTGCACAAGAGTGGGATCTACTTCCAGAGCCTATCTGGGCTCAGGATTCTCTTGTCGACACCGATTCGTTAGATTTAGTCTTGCCTTCAGACGAAGCTATAATCGAAGCAATGACTGGTCCGGACAAACCTTGGGATGATTTGCATCACATATCATATTTCCTCCCAGAGTTACACCGAATCGAGGCAGACGAATTCACTATCACCATGACAGGGGATCAACCTTGTCCCATTAACCTCTTAGCTACACAGGATATTTATGGTGAGGGAAATATGGCGACTATCGTTGCCACGATACCTATCAATATCTCCCGAAACCCCGTCATCATGGAGAATGTCTTCATCGGAGCGGATTTCTCCCCTGAAGAAATTCAGATTTACACGGATCTGTTTAAAGAATTCCGCGATGTTTTTGCTTGGTCTTATGAGGAAATGCTAGGCATCAATCCGAAAATAGTTGAACATGAGATCACTACGTACCCGAATGCTAAGCCTGTTCGACAGAAGCTTCATCCAGTTAATCCTAGGAAAGCAGTAGCCATCAAAGATGAGGTTGAGAAATTGCTTAAGGCAAGGTTCATATACCCTATTCACTTGACTCAATGGATGTCAAATCCCGTGCCAGTCGATAAGAAACAAGGCACGATTCGTGTCTGTACCGATTTCCGTGATCTAAACAAGGCATGTCCGAAAGATAATTATCCAACCCCATTCATCGACCAGATCATTGATGAGTGCGCTGGTTGTGAAGACTTTTCGTTCATGGATGGTTTTTCGGGTTATAACCAAATCCAAATTAAACCTGAAGACCAACACAAAACGACATTCATTTGTCCATGGGGTACATTCGCCTATCGAAAAATGCCTTTTGGTCTCAAGAATACTGGAGCTACTTTCCAGCGGGCCATGTCTTTTGCGTTTCATGACCTCAAACATATAGTCGAGGCCTATCTCGATGATTTAGCATCACACTCTCGCAAGCGGAAAGATCATCCTACACACCTCAGACTCATCTTCGAACGCTGTCGCTACTTTAGGATTCGCTTGAATCCCAACAAGTGCAGCTTTTGCATCACGTCAGGACGTTTGTTAGGTTTCATCATTTCAACAACGAGGATCATGGTCGATCCTCTTAAGGTGGAGGCAATAGTCCAGTTGCCTCCCCCACGCACAATTTTACAACTTCAAAGACTTCAAGGCAAGGCGAACTTCTTACGACGCTTCATCGCCAACTATGCCGAAATTACCAAGGGCTTCATGCGTTTACTGAAGAAAGACGTTCCTTTTCTCTAGGACGAAGCCACGCAGTGCTCTTTTGACGCATTGAAACACACCCTTACAACCGCACCTCTGCTACGGCCACTGAATTATAACAAGGATTTCCTCTTATATCCGGCTGCCGCAGAGTCAACCATAGGCATGGTTTTAGTTCAGGAAGATGATTCATTTTCTGAATACGTGATCTATTACCTGAGCCGAGGCCTCGTAGGACTGGAACTTAATTATACCCATCTCAAAAATCTTGCGTTGGCAGCAGTTCATGTTGTTCAACAGTTCCGTCACTATGTTCTATTTCGCAAGACCACCGTCGTAGCTATCGTGAATCCATTCCAGTACATGTTGACATGACAAGTCATCGGTGGCAAAATCAGTAGATGGATGGTGATCCTCCAAGAATTCGACTTAGACTTCGTTTCAGCCAAGTCCAAAAAGTCGTTGGTCTTCGCAGAACTTATCTCAGAACTTTCGGTTGAGTCAGGTGACGTTGTGCCTGAAGAATCGCCTATCCGAGGGGATATGTTTTTGATTGAATCATCAGACCTCTGGTACGGAGATATACTGATCTATCTCCAGACTTTGAAGTGTCCTACCTCTTCTTCTCATGATGAGCGTCAGTGGATATGCCATCAGGCCAAGAACTATCTTATACTCAATGATACTTTGTATCGGAGAGGTGTAAATTGTATCTTGCGTTGATGCCTCACTCATGAGGAGGCCGTCATAGTGCTCAACGATTGTCATACAGGAGCCTGTGGCAGTCACTTATCCGGGTTGGAAACAACCCAAAAAATCTTTCGAGCAGGTTACTTCTGGCCCACGCTTATCAAAGACTGTATTGAGTCGGTCAAGAAGTGCCATCCGTGCCAAATCTTCTCACGGAAGATGAGGGCACATCTAGCTCCTATGTTTCCTGTTATCACCGTCGGTCCCTTCACTAAGTGGGGCATTGATTACACTACTTGCAACCCCCCGTCCGCCAGGGGGCACCGCTATATCATTGTAGCTATCGACTACTTCACTAAGTGGGTCGAAGCTATGCCGACGTTTAAAGATGATGGGGAGACTGCAACAATCTTTTTATTTAACCAGATTATAGCATGGTTCGGCATCCAGAGAGAGATTGTCACTGACCATGGCAGTCACTTTCAGAATCAGATGATGACCGAGTTAACGTCAAATCTTGGGTTACGGCAAGAACACTCCTCACCTTACTACACCCAAGCCAATGGGCCGGTGGAAGCTGTTAACAAAACGCTTAAGATAATGCTACAGGGAACCATCAACTCAGCCAAGTCAAACTGGCATTTGATGTTATACTCGGCATTATGGGTTTACCAAACAGCAGTTAAGACTGCAATCGGTTTCTCACCTTTCCATCTCGTTTACGGGTTGGAGGCAGTCTTTCCCATCGAATGTCAAATTCCATCTCTGAAATTGGCAGTACAGTTATTACCAGACACTTCTCCGCTTGAAGCACGATTAGTACACCTAGAGCAGCTTGATGAACAACGTCGTGATGCGCACTGGCCAACGAAGCTCATAAACATAAGGTTAAGTTTCAATATGATAGGTCCATTCATCCTCGGGTTTTCTCGGAGGGTGACCTTGTCCTGGTTTATGACCAAGATAAGGACCCCCTGGGGGCAGGAAAGTTCAAACCCATGTGGTTCAGACCTTTCATTGTTAAGGAGGTTTTAAAGAAGGGCGCTTATCGTTTGGTCGATTTTGAAGGGAATGCTTTGGCGGAGCCTAGAAATGGGCTCTACCTCAAGAAGTTTTACTCATAGAATGGTCACTGTGGGTAACTTTTTGTAACATATGTATAGTCTTTGTGCTATTACTTTCTTTCGTTTCTTTTGAAAAACGTGTCATTAATGTTATCTTTCGTCACTATGGTAGATGTAAAGTGAGTCCGAGGTGTTCATTGGGTATGCGGACGGCGCTAGTCGACATACGCAGAGGCTTGCCTCCGCAGCTTGGGTAATCTTTACACCACAGGGTCAGTTGTTATCTTCCGGAGGGATATGCTTAGGTAACACCACAAACAATGTTGCTAAGTATAGCGCAGTTATTGAGTTGCTTCGTGACGCTTTGTCATTGGGTATCTCTCGTCTCCGGGTCTATCTAGACGCTCAAATGGTTGTGTCGCAGTTAAACAGATCATACCGTGTGCACGATCCTACTTTACATCGACGATTCCTTAGGGTGCGTCTCTTGGAATGCCACTTTGATTATATTACATATTTTCATGTTCCTAGGAGTCTAAATCAAATCACAGATACTCTAGCTAATCACATTTTAGACTGACATCTTGCTCACACATAAAAAGATCATGATCATACACATGTAAAAATATTTTTGCACACATAATCCATAAAGACACATAAAAGAAATAAAAATCATATATAAACATGATAACATCCTCAGAGTACATAAATGGGTGCAAGTGTCTCAAAAAGTGGGAACCATAACGAGTCACTGGGGCTTATGCCCTCAAAATATATATATACATATTGGTGCTCGAGGCACATCAAAGGCTACAAGTCTGCTCAGGGCCTGTGGGCCCTGTTATAATGATGAACAACCTGGGCTAAACGTCTAAACAATCGGACGCATGTCCGAGGTGCCCCCACAACATGAGTCTGCATAGAGGGCGGCAAGTCCTCTATCTATGCCATGGGAACTGTGCGAGTGAGCGCAGTGAAGTTCCGCTCAACCTGCGTAAGAACCCTCTCGGCCTCTCCTGTTGGGAGGTTCCCTGCCACTGCTGCTCCCCCAGCGGCGGCAGCTGCGGCCTCTGGCCGTGGGCAGCTGTTGTTGGGTATTCTACCCTACGGACTAATAAGCTAGGGCTCTAAACTTATACGCAGAAAATGACC
>ML806696.1:110374-141602 GCA_009831015.1 Picea engelmannii
TTCATGAAATAGACCTAGAAACCAGATGGTAGCTTTTCTCTTTTGTTTTTACTTTCTTTCATGAATAGGCCTAGAGACCCACAAGGTAGATACATTAAATCAAAATCAGACCTTTCAACTAAGGTTCCTTCCGATCTCTTTGGGGGAAGGAATGTTCCACTCATAAGCTCCACAGACCAATACCGGAAAATAGGAGCTAGCTCAACCCAAGGAGCTAAAGCGGTCTCTAAAAGAGACTAAAACAAGGAGCACTATAGAACAAGAAATTGAGGCATCAATAATAGTGGGACAGGAGGCAAGACCACTTGAGCCTTCCGCAGAACCAAACAATACAACCTTTGTTTTCTTACCACCATCAGGAGATCCTAACTTTGTGGACATCATCTTTGTGTGAACCAAATTTTATCAAATGACAAGATGAATTCAAAGGTGACCATTAGTTTGGAAGAACTCTCTCAAATCCTAGCAACAGTTGGGATCTCTTCTTTTCAGGAAGAACACGTCTTGACAATAGTCAAGAACTTATCTACCTCTTCAGAAATATTAGAAGAATCAAGGTCCTATGAGCTACAAAATGATCTTCCTTGCCAAACTGTGAAGGAAGTTGAAAACTTATGGACTACCTCTGGTGGAGAGAAATCACTAATACCTGAGATTGAGGAGTTCTCAACATCCATATCAACAAATCCTTTATGTACTTCAAAAATCAATCATCCAAAAGAAGAGGATTTGCATAGCATGATGAAGGAGAGCATATAAATTACTGTTGATAAACATCAAGATTACATTGAAATTTGGTTTCAAGAGGTCATCAGGCCACAATACTATTCTCTTCTTCAACACCTTCTGATGCCCAAACTAATAGGTTGGTTGGTTCTTCATATCCAGGTAATCACTGCGGTAAATTTTTCATACATGGATATGAGTATGTTTCTTATCTTGGTCTGCACATGGTTACATTGGAAGAGTTCTTACACTTGAATAAAGATTTTCCCTTTCTTTTTAGGTAGGGTAGGATAGTAAATAAAAGTTGCATGTTGCTAGTTTAGCTTAGAATCTAATGCAACCTCATTTTACATTTTATTTTAATAAAAGAATTATGAGATACATGTTCTAGTGACTTGATCTCATTGATTTTATTAGTTTTTGATATTTTAGAGTATTTTTTTTTCTAGAGACTTCTGTAGGTATTTATTTCATCGGGAATAGACAGTTTCAAATAAATATAAAAGAATGATTTTTCTTCAAAACATTGCTATACTTGAACCTTGTTGTCTGCTAAGAATCAAATGAATAATGACTTTCTTTAATTAACCATATTTTTGCAAAGACTTTCATCTTCTTTTTCTCAAGGCATCTTAAATATCAATTGCTCTTGAAACTCTTCTCCACTGTATAAGGAAGTGATACCATAACTATCAAACCTAGAGGTCTCTCGTACATTTTTTCCAAGAAACTTGAGTAAGTGAGTCAAGTGTCTTTATCAAAGAGTAACAAGGAGGTATGATTAGCGGTTAGTCATGGAAACATCACAATAACTTACATAAGAAGAAAGCAAGTTGAGCCTAGAGATACCTTTTTGTTCTTTCTCAATGGTACCATTCACTACACACTAAATAGATTGATTATATCATATCTTTAGATAGGCCACATCCGATTAAGTACCCCTTACATCGGGACAATCACTAAGTAATATAACGAAAATTCATCCTCTAACATAAATACCATCCCAATTGAAAAACAAAAGAGAAAGAAAAAGTTGTTTTTAGAGTTGTTCCCCCATCTTCTTGCATAAACAATCTTATACTAAAATCTTAAAGGATGGAGGGCCAGTCTCTGAGGGTTTAAGAGGCTAACCCACCGGGATACTGAACAGGTCTGCTGGCAGTGGGTACCATCCTGTGGTATGACTAGGTAAACCTGCCGGAGTACTGAACAGGCTTGCTGGCAGTGGGGCATTCTACCTAGTGAGGATGGTAATCTGCCAAAAATAAATAATAAATTTAAACTTTTCCTGATGTACGACATTAATTGCAGACAAATCTAACATGAAGTATGTATGGTTAAGCTAAGGTTAATGAACTCCATAAACTTTCGATTAGGAACTAACTCTGAGACTATATTGAAACTCTCTTACCTACCTCTTCTTATCTATATATAGGATTTCTTATCCTATAGGTGGGGCCATCTTCTGATCATCTCGTCAGAACAATCTGTAAAATTTTATCTTTACACTTGACATACTATAAATCTTCGACTATTGGGGGATACTGATTGGTTTCCTATACTTTTGATTGTGAGGTGTCACAATACTTAGGTGTGGGGGAGGGGTTCATGAGTTGACAAATGATCATTTCCTAAAGAAGTAAATATTTGTAAACATTTTGTATTACTTTTATGATACAGGTTATTACATCACCAGTCATTTTATAATGAAGTGCTAAACTCTTGTGTGCTATAAATTGTTTTATATGTCCTTAACAGACCACTCCATTGATTTATTTTTGTTACAGGTTGTTCATTGTAGGTTTGACATTACAATTGTTTACAGGCCGCTCATTGTAGGTTTGACATTCCATGTTCTATGCAAGTGGATTGAGTGAGCATGGTGGCAAAATCAACACCAATGGAACACTCTTAGCCTACCTCAACTCCTATTCACTATGTTTGTGGCCTCTAAGGAATCAATTGCCTTAGCCACAAGGCTCCCAAGAGTTGGAGACCGTTGATTTAAACACCACCAATTGCCAAGAGAAAGCTATAACATGGTTTTCAAAACTAAGTTTTTGAACATCTTTGGAGCTAAGGGATACTACAAGGAGTGGATAAAATTGGATCTAATCAACCCTCTCATAATCATCACCAAATTGATTACATGTGAAGGTAGATATTCTGTCTTTAAATCCTGTCAATTTCGATTATTAGCTCACTTTCATTTCAATAAGCCATTGTAACTTTCCCTTTTACTTCTTGAAGAGTCTAGCGAATATGTCTTCCCAAGTGAGGAAGGATGTAACCAATCCCCATAAAAACCTATTTCACCATGGACTTATCAAACTACTTGTCTTAGCCGAGTTGGAAAAATAGGAGAAAACGTGGGATGAGTTCATTTACTAATTTGCAAACCATCATATTACAATCAAGACTAGCAAGAATAATCTTGATCTAGGGACTGTTACTCCACCCAAACCCTCATGCTCAAGCTATTCCTTTATTGAAGAAACTTGTTGATATCCCTGCAGCCTCATCGGGAAAAAAGACCAAGAAGCCTATTGCTAATTCATGGCACGCGAACATGCCATATCTTTGGTTTGGGGGGAGTTTTTCAGAGCAAAAAAAATGTTAAGCATTGCCCATTTGTATAGCAAACCCATGAGAAGAGGAAGTAGGATTTCTATCAAAATTCTTTCATACTGTCTTTTTACAAAGTCTTGGGATATTATATCAGCAGTTGTTTGTATTGGTATGCTAAATTATATAATGTTGACATCATTGTGTGTTTTATAATCTCCTGTGCATTTTTATGTTTATTCTATAGAAGACTGTTTATACTTAACTACTGTTTGTGACAAATACAAAGCGATTACAACTGCTAAATTCTTACTATCATCTATATTTCAAGCTTATGAAAAGAGGATCAGTTGTTTGAATTATTACATATTAATGACAAGCAATAACAATTCTCATGTTCACCGTGCCTACTAGTACAAACCAAACCTTTTGTTAGTATTTGTCAATTCTGTCAGTCACCAATGATCAAATTTACTCTTTCATGTGATTGATAGGGTTATTAAGTCAAATTGTTATATTTTCAAAATAAACTTATCAAATAAAATTTGACATATCTTGGCTATAAAATTTTCATTGGTGTGTCTAGGTGTCATTACTACTCCCTCCACTCATCCAAGGTCATAAATTCTCATCATGGTCATGTCATCCTTCCTTGTCATAAATTTTCAAATGATTGTCTTGGTCAAAGTTCTACTTAAAAGTAGTTTATGTTCCACATATAGAACGATGGAGAATGAAAAAAGTGCTATGCAACTAGGTTTAGGGTTTAATCCGAACTATCACAACTTTTTCCCTGCTGGGGCTCATGACTCTGAAGGAGGGAGGGCCGAACGGTGCCTCTTACATCCAGGCCACCGTGAATGGAAGCTTTGGAGAAGGATTAAAATGGCCTACTTTTGAGCCCCCTCCAGATCTGCGCTCGAAGCTCTTGACGGAAGGGACCTTCAAGGATCGGGAGATGGATATTGATCCAGAAAACGTGGCTACACCTGCTACAACGTCAATACCATGGCTTCCAGGAAAATGCATCCCACAAGCACCATAGGCCCTGAAATACATCATCAACTCACCACACATAGAAGAACAAAAGAAATATATCAAAGACTATGCCCTAGTGGGAAAATTCCTAGGGCTCTGGCCTTCAGAATGGGATCTGATCAAATGGATACAACATTGGTGGAAGCCGAAAGGACACTATGAACTGCAACTGGGATCCAAGGGATTTTTCACAATCATTCTGCATAACCTCGAGGACCACAATCACATTTTTGATGGAGGGCCTTACTTCTACAACTCAGCCAGACTTTTCTTAAGATTTTGGACCGAGAAGTTAATGCCTGAAAAGGAAGATTTCATGCATGCACCAGTATGGATTAGACTATACTCTCTTCCCCAGGAATTCTGGCTAGAAGAGGTCTTGGCCAGTATAGGTAACACCATCGGAATATATGTTAAGTCTTCAGAGGCCACCAAGCATAGGCGATACACCTCCTGTGCGTGCATTTGTGTATACATGAACATAGCCAAGCCACTCCCGGGATCCATAATTCTCGAATACCATGACGAGGATTGGACCCAAACCATCGACTATGAACACATCTCGTTCAGATGCAAGAAATGTCACGAGCATGGAAATCTCTTTAGAGAATTCCCCCTCAATGCTGCTCACAAAGAGGGGAACCCAGAGGTCAGAAAAGACAAGGACGAATTCTCTCAACCAACAAGAAAAAGAAGACAAGGAGGATGGAAGCAGCCAACCCAAGTAAGTAAGGATCCTTCCACTAGTAATAAATATGCAATACTACAGGATCAACCAGAGAATCCATCAACTTCCATAAACCCTAATGATCTCCATGCAGAAAACACTCCCCAACATATGAGCCCAGGGAGAGAATGACCAATATAGGAGAAGGAACCAGATCACTCATCTCTAGACCCTGCCGTCATCCAGCAAGACCATTTGGAGATAGAGGATGGCGATGCTGAAATGGAGCTAGAAGAGCAAGAACTAGCTGGGGTGGATCTGGAGCACCTTGAACACGCCTATGGACATCAAAAACTGTACACCATACCTAGGGATCAATTACGGAAGGTGAAGAAGGTCTTCCTTAACTCCTCAGCTAGATCCATAGCTCGATCCAGCAAGGGTCTGGGAATTCAGGGCAATCAGTCAAAGAGTCAAAGAAAAACTCATAAATACGAAAAGAAAAGAGGAAGGACATCAACCAACAAGCTCATACAAGAAATAGGTCACTTCATGGTGAAATCCAGTTAAATACACCTTATCTCAGACAACTTTCCACCTCTCTCCACCCTCTCGTCCTCATGAATATTATCTCCTAGAATATAAGAGGCCTCAATGGACGTAGCAAGCAAAAAATGCTACTAGAACCGATCTTTGCAGAAAAACCAGACATTATATTACTACAGGAAACAAAATGCACAACTGAAGATATTAATAGGATACTCCCCCACTATTGGAAGCAAGGGGAAGCAATTTCTACTACAGCCACAGGTATAGCTAGAGGAGTAGCTATCCTCTGGAACACGAACTCAACGCTTTTGGAAAACTTTGTCACTACCAAATGGTCCATCACTGTAGACTATAGGCTCATCGGCTCTAACAAAAATGGACACCTGACCAATGTATATGGGCCGACCAATCCCAGGGATAAGAAATCCTTTCTCATGAACTTGGAGTACCTCTCCACCTTAACTAGGAACAACAGATGGATTATCGGCAGAGATTACAATCTCATACGCAACCTGGAGGAAAAAAAGGGGGATCAAGATGCCTGGATCAGGACTCCACTGACTTCAATAGCCTCATTGACAACCTCAACCTCATCGACCTGGAAACCATCAATGGAATCCATACCTGGACAAATAGAAGAACCAGATTACATCAAATTGAGATTACATCAAATTGCCTGCAGGCTAGATCATTTTCTCATTTATGACTCCCTTATGATGGAAGGGACAGCTTTGGAAGAAAGCATTCTGGATTTCCCTGGTTCATATCACTGGCTCATTCAACTATGGTTGGAGGTGCTAGCCACTCCAACAAAAAAACCCTTCAGGTTTGAACAGTTTTGGCTCAACCACCCAGATTTCCAAGCAAAGATCCAGGATTGGCGGAGGGAGGCAGAGGTCCCTCGTGACTCCAAGATGTATAGATTTCAACAAAGGCTAAAGAAACTCAAGCAAATACTCAAACTTTGGAATAAGCAAACCTTCGTCAATATCTTTGATTCCCAAAAGTAGCTTTCAAAACAAATGGGCATGATTCAAAACCAGATCTGGCTTCAAGCGCTAACGGATGAGCTTAAAACCCAGGAAGCAAAAGTAAATCAACATCTGGAGGCCAGAAAAGGTCAAGAAGAGATTCTGTGGAGGGGGACCGAAATACCAGATCTCACATCCAGTGGCTCAAGGAAGGGGACCGAAATACCAAATTCTTTCACAGAACCACCATTGACCACTGTCATACCAATAGAATTACGTAGTTAAACTCCACCAATGGAGAGCCTATTCACTCCCATGAAGATCTGGAGAAGACACTGATAGACTATTACAAATATCTCCTCATGGAACCACTCTCGGATAGATCTGAGGCCATAGCCAAGGTCATGCAGCATGTGCCCTCCCTTGTCACCCCGGAGCAAAACTTAGCCCTACTCCGGCCCATTGCTATTAAGGAGGTGGATCATGCGCTTCAGGACACCCCCAAGTGCAAGGCTCCCGGCCCCGATGGCTTCACCAATGATTTTTTTCACCATTGTTGATCGATGATCAGGGTAGAGGTGTGGAAAATCATTGAAGACTCTCGATCCACAGGACAAGTCCTTCAGGCTCTCAATGCAACTTTCCTTACCCTCATCCCCAAAGAGGGGAAGGCCTACCCTCCTAAGCAGTTCATGCCCATATCTCTTTGCAAAGTCATCTACAAACTCCTAACCAAAGTGATTGCACGAAGACTCAAGCCCATCCTACCAACAATCATCTATCCAGAGCAATCGAGCTATGTTGAAGGCAGACAAATCCTGGACAGCATCATCCTAGCTCATGAAGTGATTCACTCCTTGCAGAAGACCAGAACACCAGGTATGCTTCTTAAACTAGACCTTTCTAAAGCCTTCGATAATTTAAGCTGGGACTATATGTGGGAAATTCTCCTTGCCTTTGGTTTCGACAAGATCTGGGTGGATTGGATTCTGAATCTAACCTCCTCAGATTTTTTTTCCATCCTTATCAATGGAGTTCCCTCTCATCCTTTCTCCCCTTCCAGAGGAATTAGACAAGGAGACCCTCTTTCCCCTTTTCTCTTCATCATTATGGCCGAGGGTCTTAGCTGCTCCATTCACGCAACCATCTCAAGCAACCTACTGACAGGTCTACCTCTGCATGGTATCTCCCCCCTATCTCGCATAGCCAATTTGTGGATGACACTCTAATGATGGGTACCCCTACAACACGCGAGGCTCAATCCCTCCTCTCAGTCCTTCAAACCTTCTCTGAAGCCTCAGGACTGGTTTGTAACAAAGACAAGTCTCAAATCTTCTTCTTCAATACGCCTCCTCCGATTCAATGCCATGTCTCTGATATCTTGGGTTTCAACCGAAGCTCCCTTCCATCCAAATACCTTGGCATCCCCGTGACTGATAACTCCCTCAGAAACTTCTCTTGGGAACATCTCCTCTCCTCCTTTACCAAAAGGCTATCTTCTTGGACCTTCAGAGTACTAAATCTCCCTAGTCATCTCATTCTCCTTCAAGTCGTTCTCCAATCCCTCCCCATCTACACCTTCTCGACGCTTGCTGCCCCAAAGTTTGCCCTCACAACTATAAAAATCTTACAGAGGAACTTCCTCTGGCAAGACCTCAACACAGGGAAGAAAATAGCGTTGATCAGCTGGGACAAACTCTGCCAACCCAAAGTACAGGGGGGGCTTGGGCTACGGGACCCCTCCATCATGAATAAAGTCCTTAGCGCCAAGATCTGGTGGCGGTGGCTAAAAAATCCCAAGGATCTCTGGGCCAGGCTCCGGAGAAGGAAATATGCACCCGATATGGTAGAGAAGAATTTAATAAGATGGAATGGGGACAACCTAGGATCCTTAATCTGGGCAGCAACTAAGAAGAATAGACATCTGGTAACCAAACATGCTTTCTGGGAAATCAGAAATGGGAAAACAACCCTCTTCTGGAAAGATTCCTGGCAGCAATGGCCAACTCTAGACCACGAGGATTGGGTTGAGAATATCAACATCCAAGCTACACATGCAGGCCTGAAAAAAGTCGTTGATTATTGGCAAGACAATCCTACAGAGGACACCTGGCGATGTTGGCACTTAAACAGGGAACGCCTAAACCTGGAGGTGCATGTGGATCTAAGACCCTGGTAGGAAGAAATGGCCAAAAGAAAAATCCCCAAACTCACAGGAGAGGATATCCTACGATGGGGATACTCGCCACAGGGCACCTTCAGCATACGAGAGGCCTATCTCTTCAAAACTCACTCAGACCCTCTACCCATAGGGAAGGTGTGGAGAAAAATCTGGGACCTTAAACATTGGCCTAAAATCACTCTCTTCCTCTGGCTTGTCACCCATTCGAGCATTCTCACCTGGGATAACCTCTCAAAAATAGGTTTTTTCGGGTCGTCTATCTACATGCTCTATGAAGAAGCAGCTGAAACCATGAATCATCTCTTCAATTATTTCCCCTACACTACTCAAATCTGGGATCAAAGCGCGCTTATTATGCGCACCTCAGATCACAAAAGAGACAACATCATTGATACAATTACGGACTGGAGGGACCAAGTGTTCCAATATTCCTTTCTAAATTGTATTTGGAAACTTCTTCCAGGCTTCATTCTATGGCAGGTGTGGAAGGAAAGAAACATAAGGCTTTTCAGGAATAATCACCTCCCATGGCACCACTGCAGGAACCAATGTCGCCTCAACATTTTGGAAACTATCAACCTCCATCATTGGACTGAAAAAAATATGATCAACAATCCCATAGAAATTCTGATCCTTCAATACTGGAAGCCCTCCCCAATTCTTCTCCCACCTCCTCCCATTTCTCTTCTTCCCCCTCTAAGAAGCCCCTCCTCTTGGACCACCCCCCCAGGCGACTTCATCAAGCTCAACTTTGATGGAGCCTCCAAAGGAAACCCAGGAGTAGTGGGATACAGAGTGGTTTTCCGCAACCACCTTGGACACATCCTTCTCATTAATGCAGGATCCCTTGGTCACACTACGAACAATGCAACAGAACTTTGGGGGCTCACTAGAGAACTACAATTAGCCATTGAGAATAGCTTCACCAAGATGGTTTTCGAAGGAGATTCCCAAATCATTATCAATCTCTTCGGCATAATCTTAAATGGAGCGGACCCGGAAAGAATCTCACCCAGCTAGAGACTCTCTCATGGGCTAAAGACTATAGCGGATATTTTGCAACCCAATCAGGCCTTTATACTTGCTCACATAAGGCGAAAGGTGAACCAAGTTGCAGATGAACTGGCTAATCTGGGGACTAACTAGGACAGACCAGATCTCCTTTGCAAAACGTTCCTCAACCCTACCCACCCTATTCTCCAGCAATGCATTCGCAAGGTTGTGGAAGTGGACAAACCCTCAGATGGGGTGTTAGTGCAGGCCATTTGGAGAGAGGAGGAGGAAAGGTCAGGCCAGTGAGGCAGGGAGCCATGTGTCGGGCTCGTGCCAAATCCCGCCTCCTAGACCTTGCATTTATTTGATTTTACATCGCTGCTGCACCATTAATGTTGGTGCGCCTGACTCCCATTATCGACTATACCATGGCTTCTCTGTCTGTAGATGACTTCATTCCTCTCTTGTGACCTGATCTTCTCATCCCTCTTCTGCCTAGGCCTAACTTACTCTAGTTTTTCATGGTGCTCACAACCTTTGGCCTTCTCCAGGCTCTCCACGTCCATCCGGGGAATTCAATTCATTTCTGCCTTTCCTCTGAGCTCAGTATGCCTCGCCAAAGAGGGAGGCCAAGAAGAGGATCTCCATGGCATGGCCCCGTGTTTATTTTTCTCCCCCCTGGTTCTCCCTCCACGTACTCCTCACAGCCTTCACAACCTGAGCTAAAACCTCTCACCTCCTCCACCCCACCTGCCTCCTGGTTCGAATGTATGGTCATCACTGATAGCTCACCAGGATCTCTTTCATGATTTCCCACAACCCCATCGAATTCCCTAGCCGGCGGGCCTTCTTTTGCACCGACAACTTGCTCCTCCCGACCACCCTTTCTTCAAACTACCCAGAACAGTACGTACTCGTCTACTGACTTCATCCCTGACTCGCAGCTGAAATATAGTCTGGCCATCCTCTATGGGCTAGTCTTTGAGCTCTGACAGGGATTGGAGGACCTCCAATTCCGACTGTAGCTTCTGGATGGGAAGACTTCGACCCTCCTTCAGATCCTGTCCACCTTCCAGGAAGATTTCCACTCCACTCCAGAAGCTAGGACATCAACAAAGATGCCCCATGTAGAGGGCGTTTATAGGAATGAAAAGGTGCAACAGCCAGAAGGGGACGTCGTGGTGCAGGTCACGCACGAGGACATAGAGGTTGCGACAACTACGGGCATCCATGCGCACAATCCACCTAGAGATACCCTACCAACTGCCAACCTGGAAGGGGGAAACTTGGACGCTGATATGAAACTGGAAGGCAAAGGGACACCCATCGAAGAGGAACCATGGGATGCGGCCTATCAAGCCACCTGGCTAGGTTATTTGCCAAGTGTCTGACCCCACCAGGGATTTGTGCTTTTTACTAGTTTATTTTCATAGTTGTAGCCTAGTCAGATTAGTCCCGTTTAGATAAGACTGTTAGAATATAAACTGCTATACTTACCCAGCTGGATGAACAGGTTTCCCCTCTCTTGGGGCAGTTCGGTAACTACAACACGGTTGTTTTCAATTTTTTGTACCTCTGGAGTGGTTTTTTGAAGGCCCTTTTTATATAAAATCCCTTACAAAAAAAAAAAAAAAGTTCTACTTAAAAATTGGTTTTTGAATTAAGTAAGATGAATTTGACAAAAATGAAAGAGGTTTTTATCAATAAAAGACCAAGAAACAAAAACCTCCTTCATTTTATGCATAGGTGTTATTGTTTGAGATAAATCCCCCAAATACAGTCACTATCAGAGGGTTTTTGCACATTTGGACAACTTGACTCGAAGTTCATTTTTCAGAGGTTTGGAAAAGGTATTTGCAGTTCTTGGTGGTTCGATTGTGTAGAAGAAATCATGAAATTTCCACCCATACCACTTTCAGCCCAAAATTCCTCTAGGAAGGCCTCCAAAATTCCTATAAAAGACCACGTTGAGTTTCTGCTAAGAGCACGTTGCACTTCTACAAGTTTTGAGTAACCAACTTCAAGTTGGGATTATGAACAAATGGGAACGTAATTTTGAAACCTGGAGGATTATTTTTTTCATAACATACCAAAATAAAATAACCTCTCTCCGTTTTTTAATATACTTTATGGTTTGGGATATATTCTATTGTCTTAGAGGCCTATGCTTTCAGAAAATAAAACACTGTTTTTTTCCTGTTATAGTCATATTTTTTTTTTGTGTTTTCCTAACAACAGGGAATGAATTTTTGAAAACCAAGAGAGGTTTTTATCAAGTACATATTAGAAAACAATAACCTCTCTCATTTTATAAATATACATTATTTTTTTAGATATATTCAAGTCTCTTAGAGGCCTAGTTTTTCAGGAAATAAAACACTCTGTTTTTCCTGTTTTAGTCATGTTTTCTTGGCGTGTTTTCCTAACAATTGAAAGTGAATTTTTGAAAACCAAGAGAGGTTTTTTTCAAGGACATATTCAAAAACAAAAAAATCTCTCATTTTTTACACAGGTTTTACTACCTTATATTTATAGGTGTCACTTTGATACCTATTTTTCACAAGTTCGCCAGGCCATAATTGTTGTGTTTATGGTAAGTCACTTTTGGAACTAATTTTGCAGAGGTAAAATTGTTGTTTTGCGTAGTTTAAAGGATCAAGGGTATAATATACATCTCAAGTCTTCCTTACATGTCATCAACAGCCTCCAAAAAATCCAAACCCTCCAGTTCAAACTTAGAGAGCATGAAACACTGAGTTGTCATTTACGCCATGATAATGTTGTCCTACAACCCAAGATGAATTCTCTACAGCATTAGGTTGATGATATTAACTACCACCAATAATAGTCTCTAGATGCAATTGAAACACCATGGAAATACTAAGTCAAAATCCCCCGGGCAAGAGGGAGAAGCTTCTAAAGCTAATCCACCCCCTCCTTCGCAAGTTTAGTCATAAAGGGCAATTTCTTTTTGTTTGCAGTGGGACCTGCAAAATCTTAGGTGTGGGGGTAATGTTGGGCTCGAGATATGATCACTTTCATGACAGTCATTATACACTTTTTCCACATGTACATATGTGTTTTTCATACTTTAAAGGAGCTTTTTGAAGAATTTCATGATAAAATGGTATGATCACCATAAGGTACGTGTAATTCATGTTTAATGATTGAATCAAGTATATTTCATCATGTTTTATGGTTTCCAAGAGCTAATTCATGTTTTTTGGTGTTACAAGGAAAAAATGCACTATGTTTCTAGTTCCAGCACTTGATCCGGCACTCGTTTCGGCACTCGATCCGACACTCATTCCAGTGCTCCGTATTGCACAAAAACGCAAGGCAAGTTGGCGGTTATAGTATTGGCAGCCATTGATGGATAAATCATGCACATGGGTTTTGTTTATCATTTCCCCCTCCATCTACTAAGCTCCAAAAAACTCACTTTCAGTTTTCCAAAGAAGGAGATTATTGGCTCACCCAGTTTTGTCAGTTAGGGCATCATTTATTGTAATTTGCCGAATTTAGAAGTGGTTCGACCCTCATGTGGTTGACCACTTGGTTTGTAAACCTATAAATACTACGAGGATGGTCATTATATTGTTAAGCAAGTACAAGAGCCATTAGATTAGAGACAAATTCATTTTTCTCTGTTTTTGAATTTTACATTGCCAGAATTATGCCAGAACCGTGTTTTTGGATTTTTATGGTGAATTCGGTTTGCTGAGTTCGTGGTGTGCTTTTAGAGATTGACCACGAATTGTTGGGGGACCACTAGCAGTCTGGTAACTGTCTTCATGTCTATTTTGTATTTTCTAATTTAAATTGCCTTTTTATCTTCCTATACATGTATATTTTTATTTAATTAATTAGTTTGTTGTAGCTTATTGTTTTACTTTTTTTGCAGGTTAGATGATGATATGTGTTAATATGTGTTGATTTTATAGATTAGAAAAGGATTGCAAGTCTCTCTCTCTCTCTCTATACTAACCCTGTGTGCAATTAGAAAGTCCCTTTACTAACCCTCATGTGCATTTAGATGTTAAATTATGCTTTCTTTTATAATTTTATAAATAAGTTTAAAATAGAATTTTAATTAGATAGAACAAAGTTTTAATTTGGGTTTCTTTGACAAGGATTGATGGATAGATAAAATTAGTTCTAGTCTCTAGTCATAGCTTGCTTACTTCATTTTATATAGATTTGATTTAATTAGTTGTTGGTTAAATTAGATTGTCAATTTACTTTTTAATATCATGCTTTAAATTTATGTTTTTAATTATTTCTTTATTTTAGTTTGAATGGTTAGAATAGACATAGTGTAGTTTCCTTTCACGCAATTTCCTTTCTTAGAATTAAAGTACAATTGAATTTCTTAGTGAATGAATGAATCTAGTTTTCTTACATAGTGTAGAATTGGAATAATAACCTCGTTATGTTGTTGATGGTTCATACATGAATATGCAGGGTATTTAACATTATCTTTGTCATGGATAAATTCTCCTTAGATTGTTTAATCCATACCCTTCATTTTTCCATTGAGATTAGTGTTGAGTTTATACCGTTGGAATTGTCCTTTGTTTTCAAGTGTCATCGAGATATCATCCGTCACCACTGAAGGCATTCACACAACCACCAAAATTACATTTGAGTTTTTCATAGATTAAAGATAGTTTCTTGCTTTCGTAGATTATAAGAGATAGTTTCTTGTTTTCATAAGTTTAGTTGGTAGTCTTTCTTGCTTTCAACAGAATAGATTTCCTTTCATGCATTGTATAGAGCATTTAAATTTCCTTTCATGCAAGAGAAATAGTTTTTCATTAGGCATTTAGTCCACTTGCCTCTTAGGCTAGATAGTTGTTCAATGAGAAGTCTTTGCTTACTTGTCCATTTGCTTTAGTAGGATAGATAGTTGTCTTTGCTTACTTGTCTTTTGCTTTAGTAGATTAGTTAGGTTTCTTTGCTTACTTGTCTATTTGCTTTAATAGGTTAGATAGGTGCTTTTGCTTACTTGCTTGTTTACTTTGTTTCATAGGGTAGTTTCTCATTGAATGTAGGTTGGCAAGTTAAAATAGTTTCTTTCGTCATTTTCTTATTATGCTTAGTAGTTTGCCTTTGCTTATTGTTGAACTAGTTTGCTTTACATAGGGTTTTTACTTGCTTTCTTAGGAACTATCCATCGACCCTTGGCCTAAAAGTACTTAGGTTACCTAGTTCCAAGTTGCTTAGTAGGTTTTTCTCATTAGATAGGTTTGCTTGAATAAATTAGTCTTAGATAGCTTCTTTCATTACTTAGATTATACTCCTACCAACCTTTTACCTTTGGCATGTATTTTTCTACAACTCTAAGTTTACTTACCCCGGGTTGACAATTTAATTAAGGGTATTTTAGTGTCTTTTTAGTACATATAAAACACCTAACAGTAAGCAAAGGTCCCCCAAGGGAAAATAAAAGTGGTCTTTTGTTGGTCTATGGGTAAGATATTAATTTGATTATATCCGGAGAAGCCATCCATCAAAGAGAAGATCTCACTTCCGGCACAGTCGTTGACGATATGGTCAACGAAGGGGGTTGGGTAATTATCCTTAGGAAAAGTCTTATTGATGTCTCTATAATCTATATAGACACGGATGGTACCTTGTTTCTTATTCACCAAAACTAGATTGGATACCCAATCAGTCAAAGCCACAGGATAGATAAAGACAACTTTGAGAATTTTTTCAACTTCAAGCTTGATAGCAACAACTTTACGTGGGTGCACTGGGCGAAGTCTCCGCCGAATGGGTTTAGCATCTGGGTATGTCTTAATCTCATGTACAATGATATCAAGATCGATACCTAGAATCTCTGCGTAACTCCAAGCGAAAACGTTGCAGAATTCTTGGAATAGGGCTTTGTTTTCGTGAACCTCGTCGGTAGAATAGGAGGCTCCAATATGAAGATTCTCCACGACCCCAGGTTTAATAGATATGTCGAGAGGGATGGTAGGTGAAATTTTTATGAAGTTCCCTTCATAAAAAACATCGTGTGATGACTCGGGAACTGAGGAAATAACCACAACGGTCGACGAAGTCGAAATCCGTTGGTAACTCTCTAAGGTGTCACGTTCGAGGAAGATAATCGATCGATGATGTCCATCATCCCAAGGGGTGTCTTCCATGGACATGACTGATATGATCGTATCGTCAGTAGGAAGTATCACATGAAATGGATCAGGAGATGAATCATAGAGAGAAGGAGAGGAGGGTGTTGTCGAATATCTTGGTAAGCGGATTCGACCAGACTTAAAGGCATCTTGTCACCATAACAAGAGTAATCACCAGGGCTAGGTACCACCCATGGGTCGTATGACTTAGGGGCTTCATGAATGGTGGTGGATATCATTTTAATAGAGGCAACAAAAGGACGGGGGATATCGGGTGGTGGGATTGGAAATGTACCCATCAAAGTAGAATCTTTCAAAAGACCCACGTTGACGTTCTCGTAACCAAGAGGTGTCTTCGAAATGAAGGGAACGATACTAGTACGTGAATCCGAATTAAAGAAGGGAAGTTGGTCAACAATAACGAATTTTCCTTGGTGGGGGAAACGTACCACACGAAAAAGGGTAGACACAACTGCACACATGGAATCAATCCATCTACGACCGAGTAAAAGGTTATAATCAAGAAGTGCATGGAAGACCTCAACCTCAACATTGACAGATTTACCTTCCAACGTAATAGACAATGATGGAAGAACATCATAGAGTTTAAAACCTATACCATTGAAGGCCTTAAGTGTATTGTGTGATTCAGTGAGGGTAGGAGAGATAATGGATTTCCAACAAGTAACAGACATGACGCAAGTCGAGGATCCTTCGTCAATAACAGTTCTACAGACATTCTTGTTCTCAACAACAACTTGTATCTGGAATGCTAACTAAGGAGGAAGCCTTGGAATGTGATATTCCAAGTCAAAGATGATAAGATTGGTATCTGTGGGATCAATTCCACTGATGGCCTTTAACAATGCCTTCCATTGAGTTGGGAAACTTTGAAGGACTTCGAGAGATGACATCGTGGAGGGTGCTTGTGTAAGATCTTCTACAATGTTGTAGTTCTGTGCAGCACGAGAGTGAGGGTTAAATGCAGATTGCGAACAACATCCTTGGGAAGAGGGTGAAAAATGCCCTTGGGAATAGGGCGAAGGACTGTATCGAGACCTGGTCGTTTGAGATGAAGAGGACCGTTGGGGGGTGAATTTGGGGGAGAAGGTTGTACCAATGAAGGTGGTATGTCATCAACTTTCTTTTTGGACGGAGAGTAATCTTTCGCTCGAGTTGCGATTCAAAATTAGGTTTTTTTAGATTCACCAGTACACATAAGAACATAGGATGAAGTAGAAGGGGTAGTTTGGTCATGAATGATCAGTTGGGATTTCTATTGAGAATGGAAATGTTGTGAAAAAATGACAGGTGTATAAGGCTTCCCGGTCCCTTGAAGGAACTTAGTAACTTCAATACATCTTGGACAATCTTTCATGTAATGATCATCACCACAGATAAGGCAGGGGTAATGAGGCTTATGTTTATATTTCTCATAAACAGTTTGTGTTTTGACTTTATCATATTGTGAATTATTATTGATGTCCTCCTTGTTCTTACCCTTTCCTTTCTTTTTATTTTGATTCTTTCTGGTAGGCATGGATTGGACATAATTAACTTCAACAGTCTTACCGGTGGAAGGAGTAGGAGTATCTTGTGCATTAGAATGATCGGATTTAGGATTGGTGTGACTGGCATGCATCAATTGGGTCTCAATGTGGAAGGTTCCAATCACACCATCAACAGCATGAGAGGTTGTTAGAGGTTTCGGGGTAGGGTTTGTGGAAGGACGAGGAGCGCCAGGCATCAAATCATAAATTGTTTCTGTTTGCGAATAAACGAGATCAAGATACTGAGCATGACTAATCACCTAATCTTCAGTGACAACATCACCCATGGAGACATCATGAGCAATAGGTCCAACGAGTGATTTGGTAAACCACTTGGCTAAGAGTTTATCAGGAATAGGAACTTTGATTAAACGTCTTCTTCTCCTCTACTCATGAATGTGATCAGAGATATGAGTGGACGAGGATTGCTTGAAAGAACTCAAAATTTTGGTTGCCATCTCGTAGCGAATTTGAAACTGGTAATGTGTCAGAAAGGCCATGGATAGGGTGTTAAAATCATTGAAGAAACCTCGAGGTAACTCGATGTACCATTTTGTTGTCGAACCCGTGAGAGTTCATTGGAAAAGTCATAGTTTGATGGAGTCATCCATCAAGGATTTGGATGAACACCACAGATGAAAATTCATAACATGATTATTAGGATATTCTCCCACTCGACCATCAAATTTAGGAATTTTGGAAAGTAACTTGGATAGTATGACGGGCCAATGAGGAATCCTAGATAGATCAGGTAAGTCCAAAGTGTCCATGGTATGACTTTTGTACCTCCTCGGAATCCTAGACAGATCAGGTAAGTCCAAAGTGGCCATGGTATGACTTTTGTACCTTCTCATAATCCTAGATAGATTAGGTAAGTCCATAGTGGCCATGAAAGGAAACTATCGGTTCACTTGTGGAAATTGGTAGTTCTAAGGAGGAAGTCCTGTAGGTATACCAGTAGGACCATAAGCAGTCTGCAAATAATTAGCCAGTCTTGGCAGAATAATATATGGAGGCTTTTGGGACATATAGCCTGTAAAGTGGGGTTGGGTAGAGGGGTTCCCTTGGTAAGGGGAACTAGATTGAATGCCCTGACCCCAAGTGGGATTCAGGTAACTTGGATACGGTTGACCAAAGTGAGGGGGTACAAAAGATTTACCTTGAGGATGTTTCCCCCTAGATGATTGTGTATTTCCTTGGGAAAGAAGGTTCCAAAAGTGGGATTGTGAGGTAGGTGTGTTTTGTCCATACAGTGGGTTATGGACTCCAACCTGAGGTTTCCCCCCAAGTTGAGGTTGTGCCCCAATTTGAGTTTGACCCCCAAATTGAGGTTTCCCCCCAGCTTGAGGTTGACCTCCAACAGGAATATGGTATCTAGAAGTGAACGAATGATTTTTTCCTCCAAATAGATTGGTGCCACTAGGGCTAGATCGTCCAGGAAAAGGTCGAGGAGGAACATAAATCCCTCCGGAGAGAACCTAGGAAGGTGTAGGGGAAAATGCAACAACAAAATTATACCCAGGAGGAACAAAAAGTCAGGATGGACCCTGGGTAGGAATAACAATGGAAGGATTCAGAGTTGTATAACCAGGGGGAAGTGATGGATTTGGTCTAGATGGAAGTGGTGTCCCAATCGAAGGTTGAGAGATAAACACATTTCCGGTAGGAATTGTGGTGTCTTGTGGGACCATAATAGAATGGGCCATATGAAGAGTATGGATTGAGTGAGAACCAATCAATATTTGGTCTGAAATGGTGGTGACACTACTTGTAGTACTAGTGAAATGGTCCAAATGTATCATGTAGGTGATAGAGGTTTCAGGCACTTGTGATACTATAGGTCGATCAAGACTTGCTCCTAGGTTACTGTATAGATCACGTACTGTCAAAGGGATAGAAATAGGATTAGAAGTTCGAATAGTGTGAGTCGCGGTCCTAAAAGATTCACTGTGAAAATGTGGATCCTCTACTCCATATCTTGCGTTAGGTCCAGTAGGTATTTCAAAATTTTGGTCAACAAAAATTTCTCCTGATGAGTTCATCTAGAGCATACGTGGATTTCATATAACACTCAATTCCAGATTGTTAGGGAGGAGAAAAGCCTCTAAGGATTCCGAAACAGTTCAAAATCCTTCTAAGGAGTGTGTTCTTCCAACTTTCGAAGCAACTTCGTGATTGACTACTCCCTCTGGAGAGCCTTTTGGTGAATTAGGAAGAAAAGGTTGGTAGCCTTCCGAAACTTTCAGGGGCATCCCTTGCATCCTATGTGAACGCCAAAGGCTGATTTTGGCTGAACCGAGTAAAGAACAAAAAAAATCTATGGCCAACTAGAGAAAATAAACAACACTCACTAATAAAATCTAAGAATCAAACCAAACAAACAAACCTTCTTATTTTGAAGTCACTAGTTGGTGATGAAATGCAACTTTGCAAAATCAAGACAAGAAGGGGTTGGGATAAGTGGGTGGAAAAGTTATGTTGACGACCTTCTTAACGGACTTACACCCTGGTGCAAGATCCCACACATAATCGTGGGTATACCCTCCAAGGATCCCAAGTGAGTTTGGCCAACATCGATTCCAGGTACTGTGAATACTTTCCCTTCCATAGTCACCTGATGTAAAGACCCTAAAGAGATAGGCTACTAAGGTTACCAACTACAACAATGATGCATGGGGAAAATGTCGACAGTCAGATCTACGTGTAAAGGCAGGGTATCTATCCCGAAATCAACTTGAAAGGATTCCACTCATCATTATGGGTATACCTTCAAGCGACTCCCATAATACACTCAATATATACACCAATACCAACAAAGCAGGGTGAGTAACTCTGCTAGCCTTAATGTGACCTTAGGTTTGACCCTTGTGTGAGAAGGGCTTCCCAGAACAAAATGTAGAAATTGGATTTGAACTCTCCCTATCACAAGATACTATTGTGTGTTTTGATGCTTTGGAGAGTGTACCTCACAACCTATTCCAAAGCGCTGTCCTATCTAATGTTGGTGTAAAATATCCCTAGAAAATAAAAGTTACTAATTAAATTTTAGATTTACGATGTGTTTTAGAGGTTGTTGCTTAATAAAAAAGGAGATGGAAATGAAACTGTTGATGTTATGAACTTGACCCAATAAAATTCAAAAATAGATGAATGTGCAATTTTCAATTCAATGAACTCTAGTTACAGTAGGGAGAAGTTATTTTTCTTTTGAAGTACAAAAAGATACTAATTGCAATTCCTTAATTCTGAATGAACACAATTCCAAATAACCATGAACTACAAATTTTCCAATTTCTTCTTATATTTCAAATGTAATTTTTTTTCTTATAAGAGATTGCTAAAAATAATAAAGAAATTCAATTCTTCCTTTCCAAGATAATATCATAGATATGATAATGAAAGGAAAACACAACCTAAGAAAATCAAGACACTCTCAATACCATTCCCAAATCAAATTCACAATGTAAACAAAATGAAAGAGACAAGAAAAACTCTTGACATAAGAAAGCAAGAAGTGTTTCTTAATCAACAAACAATTTGACAAATAAAATGAAACCAAAACTCAAGACAAACCAAATACCCTTTGTCAAACAAGCACTCAGATGAAGATCCAAGATTCTATCCTTGTGACAATGAGTATGAGAAAAAAATTGCAAAAAGTAAAGAAAGACTTTCAATCACTGAAAACCAACCACAAGAAAGATCCAAACTCAAGAATCAATCAATCATGGGCATAGGAAGTTCACCCCAGGCTTTCAAGACAAATCTAGGTGGTGAAAATCAAACTAACTCACTCCAACAAAATCTACAAGATTCATCGCAGGCCAGGCATAAGAAACAGCGTGATGAGCAAGGGTCGTCGTAGGCCACTGACAGAGCATAGTGCAATGTCTTTTCACTGGAATGGCTAAGTAGAGGGTTATGAGCAAGGTTCATCACAAGCTATTAGTAAGGTACAGTGTGAAGAGCTCTGCAAATTTTGAAAAATTGGGAGAAAGACAAAAAATCCAAAAGGACTTCTAAACCCAGGGAGTCTGAATGGATCACCCACAGACTTAGAGAATGAAAATTATCAGAAGAATGTAGGATAAAGTAAAATGGGATGAAAAACATCAACAGGAGGTCGTATCCCCAGTGGAGTCACCAATTTTGTTATGGGACTTATCGGTAAATGCAGACATAAACAGATCTCCCTAGATCCACCCAGATATAGAACACAACATAACAGGACATGGTGCTTTCCCTAATATCTAATCATTGTGTTTATTATCAAACAAAAGATAGGCGACATACTATTAAAATATCTCTTCCTCTTGTCATCATTTTCCTAGATCCACTCCAGTGCTCCTGTGATATTAGATCTATAAGAGAACAAAATCCAACCAAAGTGAAAGAAAAATAGCATACTCAAAGAGAAACTATGTATGTGATCAAGGAATCATACAATAAAACAATATGAGTTTTATGGGAAAGAAACACATCACTGTATTATAAATAATGAAAGTGGATATTACAACTGAAGCCTTGATGTTGCAAGGTCCCCTTCTAATGAATCTTTTCTCCAATACACACTTGCTCCAAACTTGAATGAAGAATATCCACAATGACTTGGTGAACTAAAATGAAGCTCTCAAGAATGATCCAATGCATAATTATCCATACAATCTTAGCCAAATTCAACATTCATTAACCTTAATTCCTTGATTAACCTTTTCCATGAGAAATCCATCCTTATATAGGGGAAAGAGAGATGGTTAAATATATTAGGATGATCCCACCAAATCAGAGAAACGAGTAGGACCCCAACCATAAGGATGCCACCTCACCTTCTAGAAGATTACATTCTAGAACTTTCGTGAAGGTCGACCTTTTCTTAGCCTTTTGGCATCGTCGCACCCAAACTGTAGAGAAGCCTGTAGAGACATCACAAACCAATTTTAGGAAGAGTGCGATGACCAGGCATCGTCGCACCTTGCTTATGATGCAACTTGCGTTGACTTTCCTTCATAGGGTTTTTTTGGAAAAGGAAGCCAATCAATTTCCTCATGGAGAAAGGCCTTTTTTGGGAGCATGAACATATGTTGTCAGTGGATCACTAAGATGACCAAAATAATGTGTAACATCGACAACCCATAAAATTTTGCGAGCTAGTTATTTTTGGATTTTTATCTTTAAAGATTGCATTGAAGTGGTTAAGAAGTGTCACCCCTGCCAGGTGTTCACTCAGAAAATGCGCTCGAATCCATCCCCTCTCCATCTAGTCATTACCGTTGGTCCCTTCACTAAGTGGGGGTTGGACTTTGTGGATTGAAACCCAAATTCAATTGGGGGTAATCAACACATTATCGTGACCATAGACTACTTTACTATGTGGGATGAGTCCATTCCTATAGTTAAATCTGATGGGAATAATGTCGCCTTCTTTGTATTCAATCAAATTATCGTCATATTCAGAATCTTGAGTGAGATTGTCACTGATCATGGAAGTCACTTTCATAATGAAATTATGGTAGATCTAGCATCCAAAATGGGGTTTAAGCATGGTCATTCTTCCCCTTACTACCCCCAGGAAAATGGGCAGAGGCCGTAAACAAGTCTCTCAAGACCATTTTGCAGAAAATTGTCAGCCATAACAAATATGACTGACATATCATGCTATATCCCGCACTTTGGGCATACCAAACCTTAGTCAAGAATGCCACCATATTTTCTCCTTTCTAGTTAGCACACGGTGTGGATTCGATCTTACCTATTGAATGCGAAATCCATTCTCTTAGATTGGTAGTTACACTCCTACTTGACACTTATGATCTCGAGCGACGCCTCGTACACCTAGAGAGCCATGACAAGCAACGTCAAGAAGCCTCTATGGATATCTAAGAGAATAAAAGATGTGTCAAGGTCTAGTATGATAAGTCTGTCTATCCTCTCTTATATGATGAGGGTGACTTGGTACTTTTATATGATCAATCCAAAGAACCACTGGGGGCAGGAAAGTTCAAACCCATGTGGCATGATCCTTATATCGTGCGATGTGTTAGCGTCGAAAGTCACTCCTGGATTGCTAGCAGGAGTAGAGCCCGACGCCCATCAGTTTTATGTCACGATGGTTCATAGATGGGTGATCAAATGGAAGGAAACTCGAAACGGTAGTGTTCCAACTCTGAAAACAGGCTAGGTATGCATGAGCAAGTGAGGTCTTGCGTAAATTTCAGATAGTGAGATGTAGTAAAGGGTGAACAGGTGGAAGACTTATGGAGAAGAGTGAGAAGGTCTGTTATAAACAGCAGGTTCCTAACAGACTGTAGAAGAAGGCATCCAAACGCAAGGTCTTCTTGCATTTAAATACAGAACACCAGAAAACACAATAATGCCACGATAAATCATTTATCATAACAGAAATGCAACAATTCACGCGACTCAGTCAATCACGAACTTTCCTAGAATAAGATGAAAAACTAGACGGGTAAATAAGAACTGTATGTCATAAAACAAGAAATCTCATATACAGATACACAAGATGGAAACTGAAATAGATGCTAAAACATTACAATCGGGAGCTCTGCTCAACCATCCATTCTTACAAAAATGGAGAAAACGCCTACATATACTCAAAAGACCACCACAACAGCAAAAACAAGACGCTACATTAAATAATTGCATCTGCATGGCTTCTGACAGTCTGCCCATGCAGACTCAAGACGATCGTGCGCCCATGACAGACGCCATCTTAACTGCGCATGGCTCCAGCAAGGGGAGTAGCTGAGCCATTTAAATGTCAAGCTAGCGTGTGTAGACCTCCTTCGGTTGGTCGCGAAATCGGGCCTGGCTTCTTTGAAAGAATGGGTACACAGGACCCTCCTGAACAGACTGTTGGTCAGACCCTCCATGCCTTGCAATTAATGATTGAGGCGAGGCCTCAACCACCGTCTCTTTTCTTCATTCATTGCTGAGCCGAATCGGCTCTTTGGATCCCCGAGTGGAATCCCTGATGAAAACCCGACCCAGTCCACATGTCTCTTCTTCTTTCCTCACAGTCTCCTGTACTTCACCATGAATTTTCCCCGACTCTGTATCGGGTTTTGGGGTTTCGCGTTCCCCGTTGTCAAGAGTTCTTGACCCTTTGAACTCCTGATCACCGATTCTTCGATGAGCGCTCTTTTGTCCTTATCCCCTCCTGGCTAGGCTCAGGTCCATATGACCATCCCTCATAAGACCACAACCCTATACCTCCGTTGGAGTTTCGTACTTTTTGATGCCAAAAAGCATAAGTCCACGGGACTCACAATATGCCGAATCCCGATTTTTCCTGCCACCTTTCCTTTTCTCGCGTGACCTCTTCTGGGGTCCACCTTCATCACAATCGGGAAATCGCGTATCTCGATTCTGCAATGCACAAAACTCTCACTCCCAGGATCTTCGATATCCCTATGGCTTCAACTCCGATGGATGCTTCCCTGTTGGGACCCTCCCCGATAACACTGATCTCCTACCATGCGTCCTTTCCAGATGGACGGTCCCTATTGAATCTCGAGGATTCAAGACTTTCGTTGTCTTGTTTCTATTTCTTGTCCGGAGACAAGAAATATCGCTAACATTAGGCTCCATGGGGGATAGATTCGTCCCTACGATGCTCTAAGAACTCATTCCACAGCTTCAGTGCCTTGCTGTTGGGCTATGGAGTCATGCTGAAAACATCCCACTGCTGAAAATATAGGCCTAAAAATAAAAGTAAAAAAATAAAGCTACATGCTCAAAGGAGATTATTTATACACAATCCTAAACTAATAAAATATTTTACATGGGCTAGGTGAAAGAGAACTTCCACCATAGCCATTCAAGAAACTTCCTCGATAGAAGCTCCTTCCTTCTGTCGATGATCACCAGCAGATGCTATAACCGTGACAGCAGAACAACTACACTCTTCAACTCCTCCTTACAGGTTGGAGTTGAGATGAAATAGGGCGGCTCCAAAGCATAAGGGAAATTCCACTCCATGTATTCACTGACAGGGTCATCAAATGAGTGGCCAATTCCAGGAAATTGGCGACAAACGACCTCTTCTGCTACACAGTTGTTCACTTGTGGCTGAATATCTCTGATAAGCAAAGGTTGATGGTGGAAAACTGACGTAGGCTCGCTGCTCTCGGGTGGTGGCTACTCGTTGACTGGCTCTGAACAAAGAGCAGACTGCCCCTCTGGTTCTTTTTCCTCTTCTTGTTTGCTCTCCTCCAAGTCCGATTCATATTCATCATAAATAAGGACCATGGGGTGATTCTTCTTGCTGACTGGCTCTGAACGAAGAGTAGACTGCCCCTCTGGTTCTTTTTCCTCTTCTTGTTTTCTCTCCTCCAGGTCCGATTCATATTCATCATAAATAGGGACCATGGGGTGATTCTTCTTGCTGACTGGCTCTTCAGTATATTTATAGTGATCAAGTGTAGGATAAGTGTGCTTCTCATCATCACTATAATATTCATCAAAAAGGGGCTGACCCTTATCTCTATGATCCTCCTCCAGAATAGTGATCCCGTCAAAAATATCCGTTTTAGGGATAGTGGTACCCGCTGCTTCTGGTTTCTCATACATAATCTTCTTCTCTTTAATCTCAGGTAAAAATATATCGTGAGAAACTCCATGGAGAAAAAGAGAGGGAACCGCTTCCACAATAATGTCTTCTTTACAAACGGGAAGGTCTTCGTCCTCAGAAACAGGGTTGCTAGGAATATCTGCTTCAACCCGACATTTAGGTGAGCCATCCACCATGGACCACATCTGCTCTACCAACTCATAATCTCCACAGGAGGCGTGTTGATATTTATGAACATCTAAAAGAACAGACACATCCGATATGATGTCAGATGCTTCCATCCTCAAGCTAACACCACTCATATCATTCAACACCTCAATTTTTTCACAGCAGATGCTTTCCTCCATAGTAAGGGCTTCATCATGGACATGGTCTTCAGGGCCAACATAGGCTTCATGAAGCAAAGAAAACTCTTCACAACAAATTTCAAATGAGCGAACATCTGGATAGTAGTCTTTACAAAATGAATTGAAAGTTTTATAAAAACCTGCTAAAGAGCGGATACTTGCGGCGGGAAGAGACCGACACCATTCAAGAGTAGCTCCCTTCAATGAATACCTGAAGAGCTTAATTCAGACATCCTCATGCGTGATATTGTGTCGGTGGATAGCCTCATGGAAGTCCAGTAAATGCTCAACTGGTTCTTCCCAATCTGATGCATGATATTCTGGGAGGAAATCTTCCCATTGGTCTCTATCAGGAAGTGCATTAGGAAAGCCAACTATTTGAGAAAAGTCACAGAAAGAAAACCTTTGAGCCAGAATTTTCTCCATATCGAACCAGTGGAGTCACCAATTGATCCTCGAATCATGGAGTCGCCAGGTGAAAAATGTGCAGCTTCGAATGTGTCTGGTCCTTGTTCACCATCAAAGGCCAGATCTTAACATTATCATTACCCCAAGAAACTTCTCAGGCTGATAAAGCAGCCGCTGAAACCTTCTCGAGAAATCTCCTATGGGTCAGCTTTCAGGTGTGTCAACAGTGGCCACAACTGAAATAGTAAAGTGGAAACAATGGAGTCGCCACAGTGGAGTCGCTAGGTGCATAGTAGAAATCTGAGTAATTATGATTTCTGATGCACCTTCAGAATCAGTTGATCGTTGTCGTTCTGCCCAGGGAAAATCTTCAACTTCATCCCCGACAACGGCGCCAGAAATGTTAGCGTCGGAAGTCACTCCTGGATTGCTAGAAGGAGTAGAGCCTGACGCCCATCAGTTTTATGTCACGATGGTTCATAGATGGGTGATCAAATGGAAGGAAACTCGAAACGATAGTGTTCCAACTCTGAAAACAGGCCAGGTATGCATGAGCAAGTGAGGTCTTGCATAAATTTCAGACAGTGAGTTGTAGTAAAGGGTGAACAGGCGGAAGACTTATGGAGAAGAGTGAGAAGGTCTGTTATAAACAACAGGTTCCTAACAGACTGTAGAAGAAGGCATCCAAATGCAAGGTCTTCTTGCATTTAAATACAGAACACCAGAAAACACAATAATGCCACAATAAATAATTTATCATAACATAAATGCAACAATTCACGCGACTCAGTCAATCACGAACTTTCCTAGCATAAGATGAAAAACTAGACAGCTAAACAAGAACTGTCTGTCATAAAACAATAAATCTCATATACAGATACACAAGCTAGAAACTGAAATAGTTGCTAAAACATTACAATTCGGAGCTCTGCTCAACCATCCATTCTTACAAAAATGGCGAAAACGCCTACATATACTCAAAAAACCACCACAGCAGCAAAAACAAGACACTACATTAAATAATTGTGTCTGCATGGCTTCTGACAGTATGCCCATGCAGACTCAGGACGATCGTGCGCCCATGACAGACGCCATCTTAACTGCGCATGGCTCCAGCAAGGGGAGTAGCTGAGCCATTTAAATTCCAAGCTAGCGTGTGTAGACCTCCTTCGGTTGGTCGCGAAATTGGGCCTGGCTTCTCTGAAAGAATGGGTACACAGGACCCTCCTGAACAGACTGTTGGTCAGACCCTCCATGCCTTGCAATTAATGATTGAGGCGAGGCCTCAACCACCCTCTCTTTTCTTCATTCATTACCGAGCTGAAGCGGCTCTTTGGATCCCCGAGTGGAATACCTGATGAAAACCCGACCCAGTCCACAGGTCTCTTCTTCTTTCCTCATAGTCTCCTGTACTTCACCATGACTTTTCCCCAACTCTGTATCAGGTTTCGGGGTTTTGCGTTCCCCTTTTTCAAGAGTTCTTGACCCTTTGAACTCCCGATCATGGATTCTTGGATGAGCTCTCTTTTGTCCTTAGCCCCTCCTAGCTAGGCTCAGGTCCATACGACCATCCCTCATAAGACCGCAGCCCTATACCTTCGTCGGAGTTTCAGACTTTTCTATGCCAAAAAGCATAAGTCCACGGGACTCGCGATATGCCGAATCTTGATTTCACCTGCCACCTATCCTTTTCTCACGTGACCTCTTCTGGGGTCCACCTTCGTCACGATCGGGAAATTGCGTATCGCGATTCTGCAATGCACAAAACTCTCGCTCCCGGGATCTCCGATATCCTAATGCCTTCAACTCCGATGGACGCTTCCCTATCGAGACCCTCCCCGATAACACTGATCTCCTACCACGCGTCCTTTCCAGATGGACGGTCCCTATTGACTCTCTGGGATTCAGGACGTTCACTGTCTTGTTTCTATTTCTTGTTCCGAGAAAAGTAATATCGCTAACACGATGTATCTTGGAAAAAGGAGCCTATGAATTAGAAGATTATAAAGGGAACATGTTGGATGAGCCCAGGAATGGGATCTACTTGAAAATATATTACGCTTGAGCCCTAATATTGGGCATAACTCTTTGTATACTAATGTAATTTAGTGTATATATATTTTCCCTTTATTTTTGTCTTCAACTTGCTTATCAAGTTTTCCCTTGGTTGGCAGATGTCAACGGAGTTTTCAATCTACTTAGGAATCGTTGATGGTGCCAATCATCATAAAATGAACTTGGATTTCGCCGCTTGGGTTGTTTACTCACCCGAGGGTCTACTAGTGTATTTAGGTTGCGTATGACTAGGGCCATCCACGAATAATCTGGCAGAATATAGCGTCGTTATAGAACTTTTGTGCGATGCCATTTCACATGGTATTCGTTATTTGGAGGTTCGCTTAGATTCCCATTTAGTAGTATGTCATTTGAACATTAATTACCATGTGCGTGACCCTATGTTACTTCGACGATTCCTACGGGTACGCCTTTTAGAATGACAGTTTGATTTTTTTACTTATCATCACATACCTAGGAGTTCTAATTATGTATTCGATGCATATGATAATTTCATTTTATATTGGAATTTGTCACATAACTAAAGAAAAGAAAACATTCTCATCAATGTACACATTGTAACATAAGTAAAGTCGAAGAACCATGTTTTTATATATATTTATAAAAATATGATGTTTATAGTACAAAATTAAGGCCAACACCCTCAATACACATATACATCTAGTAATACAAAGACATGACTGTTGGCAAATGTTTAACAGATAGCATATGCTTGTCATTGATGGCAATTACAACAGTGAAGATGGCAGGATCAGAATGTGCATCGATGGACAAACAGGAACAACGTAGGCTCAGGAGGAATTAGTGCAGAGTCGAAATTCTTCCAAGTAAGAAGGATCTGTAAACTTGGAGGAGAAGCGTCATTGATCGTTGGATACCATCCAAAATTCCTGACAGCATGAGGGCCGTCAGATCTGAATAAAAACAAGAAGAGTGCGCGCTGAAGAGAAGGATAGATCTTAGGCGTTAGATCTGAGTGAACTCGGAAACGCGTGAGTGGAAGAGCCGAGGATTTGGTGTTAAAAGTCGCGAGGCATGAGGTCGTGAAGAAGCAAAGTGGCGAGAAGATCAGGACCATCCATCTATGAAGGACGCGTGGCAGATATCGGAGAGATCTCGTGAACTCGGGGGTTCGCAGGATAAAGGCCCAAGTATTGGGTGTTCAAAGTCGCGAGGTGCGAGGTCGCGAAGCAGCGAAGTAGTGAGAAGATCAGGACCATCCATCTGTGAAGGACGTGTGGCAGAGATCGGAGAGATCTTGTGAACTCGGGGTTCACAGGATAAAGGCCCAAGTATTAGGTGTTCAAATTCGCGAGGCGCGAGGACGTGAGGCGGCGAAGTGGCGAGAGATTTATAGCCGTCCATCTGGGGGGACAGGTGGCGAGAGATCGAGAGATCTCGCGAACTTGGTAGTTCGCAGGTTGAGAGTCCAAACATTGGGTACTCCAAGATGCGAGATCACGATTTAATCATGGTCCGTTGGATCAAGAGGACACATGGCAAAATATCGTTATCTCGCTGACTGGAAAGTCAAAGGAACAGTGAAGATGCGATATCGCGATTTAATCAAGGACCGTTGGATCAAGAGGACGCGTGGCAAAAGATCAGAGTACCATAAAGCTCCATCTCATAGCTTCTCCTATCGCGACTTGGAGTGATGAAAATCTCCATCTTAGGATTAGCGAGACGTGAGATCATGAAAAGATCTTGACCGTCAATACACCAAAAGATGTGGACCGTTGATCTAATCTCCATCTCGGAGTCTCGCCTATGGCAACTTGGAGTGACGAGAATCTCCAGCGAAGAAACAGCGAGATGCGAGATCACGATAAGATCCTGACCGTCAATACACCAAAAGATGTGGACCGTTGATCTGAGCTCCATCTTGGAGTCTCGCCTATCGTGACTCGGAGTAACGAAAATCTCCAACGAAGGAACAGTGAGATGCGAGATCACGATGAGATCAGGACCGTTGATTCACCAAGATCATGAACCATCGATCAGCGTCGATGAAGATCAAGAGTTCGACTGTCTTAGAGAAGACGAAGAGTCTTAAACTACCAGAGAGACTAAGGAATCTCAGTATAATATATAGTGATGCTGGAAATGCGGGGCGAACCACCAGAGAAGCTGAAGAGTCACGATGATAATCAGACAAAGCACTCGAGAGGTGGAGGATAACGGTGCAGAGTCAGCATGTAGAGGCATTGTGAACACTGCATGCACAAGGTGTACAAAAGCTATAAATACACGGAACAGAGAAGAGATGGGTGTTGTTGTTGTTGGAGGTTGTAGTGAGCATTGTTGGGAAAGGTAATTCAAGTGTGAAGAAGGAGGAGAGTGCAGTCGCTGATTAGCACAGAAGAGGAACTGTGCAGAGAATGGAGATGGCGCACAGAGCATAAAAAGCAGAAGACCAGACA
>ML806696.1:150831-173584 GCA_009831015.1 Picea engelmannii
CCTATGGTGTTAGATGAGTGTCATGATAACAAACTACAATGTTTGTTATACGCCGAAAGTGTCACACCTAAGCTTTGGGCATGCCTACCACCTGTCGCTTCATAGCCTCCGACAGATCCTCCACCTGAACCATCAGAATCCTTTGTGTCAAATGAGATAGGTTTCCATGAATGTTTTGAAGGACTCTCTCTACTTCTCCTCCCACCACCTCATCCTTTTGGTGCCTTTGATGATGTCTTGGAAACCTGTCCATCTGTCATGGACCTACTTCTGCATCACATACGTGTCTATTTAATACTTAAACATCATCCAAAAATATTTTTGTTTTCATATACAAAAATAGAAAAAAATGAAATGTTTAAAAACTTTGACATACTTATTTCCCTATAGGCGGTCCTTGGTGGAAATGGCATGTCAATGTCCCCTTTGAAGTTGATCCCTGCATAGGGATTGTCATCCAGAGAAATGACCTTCCCCATCCACTAGTAAAAAAAATCATCGTTGTAGGGTGTGGGCACCCTACCTCCCCCCTTCGTCTCATCACCTCGGTCCACCGTGGCATGGTTGGATCGCGAGGTCCTCGAGGAATGATATCAAATCTAGGTACCAAACCTAGAACTTGCTCGAAGAAAAAGATACACAAGATGGAAGAAAACCCAAAGTTTCTCTTACCACCCTGTTTGCATTCTGTCAACTATCTCTTCATATTATCCAGTAGCAAGGTGCACCAGTCGTACACCGTCGATGTCAAGCACTTTATGGAGTAGAACATAATCGACCTCTATGCCTGATGCAACGAAGTCGATCCTATGATCTGGGTCAAAACAAGGACAACAATCTTGAGGCTTAGATTTTTATCGCTCGGATGGGGATTTGACTCCCGACCTTCTCAGTCCCTGCAATTCAATGAGCATCTATGTATTATTCTATCTTCATACCGCTCCCAGCTCCCTAGGCTTTGAGGTTGACCACGTCACCTCGAAGCGACAACCCCGTCAAGAAATAAATATCCTCGACTTCAATCCTTAATGGTTGCCCATCAAGGTTGAAGCTCTCACTGTCTGGATCCCAGTAATCCATGAGAAACTGTACCAACCTTACTTGGGTCCTCATCCCTTTGAGTTCCCAAAACTTATACAACCTGCATATTTTCAAGGCCATTTGGGTCCCCAGATCTGTTTCCACAACAACATCTACCTCCTCATGTTCTGTTTCCCTCCACTCTAGCACCATCCTACAAGAGAAACATCATTTTTTGAGTTAGCAATCATCAAAAACATTGTTTACGGACATATACGTGGGCTGCAACATTCACAATCGTGTATAGGGATGAGTATACACTAGCTATCTTTTAGAAAACTACATATAATCATGCGTATACACGACCCGATGAATTGTAGCCCGTGTACACCTAAACTTCTAATTTTCTCCCTAAATAACTTAAAAATTGAGACCTAAATACAAAATGTAATCCACCAAAATGAAAGAGGAGGGGAAGAGGAATTACCTAGTCTAGACGGTAGCTGATTCTGTCACTCATTTCTCCCGCAATCACTAGTTGAAAATCAGAGGTAATTTGGTCCAAAATCCACTATTTGGGTTAAAAAGTCAAATGGTATAGTAAAATTTGGTTTTTGTTACTATTTATAGCAATTTTTACCCACTTTGCATAGTTTCGGATAATATTTTCGCCTAATGGACTAATACAACAGTGGATTGAGTTTTTTTTTGTAGTTTTGTCTAGGGATTCTTACGGTTTTCAGTGTTATGTCGACCGTTCGTAAATTCAGATAGGTATTTTTTCTACCCAACATATAGGATAGGTATCCATTCCATCAGGCACAACTGCATTGTCCTATAACTGTCACTCATATGCCTTAGGTACGAACCCATTTGTTTAGTGACACATAACTTTCTATCTGCTACTAGACATGTTGTTATCAAATGGTAGAGACTTACCAAACATGGGTACCCTAGTTAGATCCTCTGCTCCATTCGATGCCCATGCAAAGATTTTTTCCGTAGGACTAGGAGTCCCTTATAGCTAATACATGACTTTATGTTGAACCTCATTTCTCACTCATAAACATGCTGACCTATACCTAGAGGACTCGCAAGTGATTTTGATTTAATCTCTTTTCCGACTCGTTTTCAAAAAGCAAAAATATTACTGAGTGAACTTGTCTCTTTCACGCTCGTAAATTGGATTTGAAAGGATGTCTATTTGGTACACGTTTATCCCTTTTTTCATACCAAGTAGACTAAGATTATAAAAAAGGAAATTTTTTGATGTTAAGTTGTGATTGCATCTCATGCCCTTGCTTGCAATATTGAGCCTATTGTCAGTTCTCACTTTGCATTATAAGTAGTTTTCCTTAACAGGTTTTCATACTTAACCAAGAAGAGCCTTGTTTATATCCTTCACAACATGACACCCTATACCCAGGAGGGAACATTCCCCGATTTTCCATCTCCCGCATGCACCTCCTTGCATTGAGCATAGGTATGTTCCACTGCTGGAACTAGTTTTTCTTACTTGTGACACTCGTTCCCTCCTCTGTATCATAACATTCATTTGACTATGAAAAACTAAAAAAAGACGGGTGAGAAGGGAGTATTATCTTATATTGACAGCAATCATGTCACCTTTGAACATAACATAAAAAAATTGAGTACATTTGTCATCATAATTTTGGGTTTAGCATGGCCTTAGGAAGATAATCTTGTTACAAAGAGTTTACTCCTCTAACTGGTTACTCCTGTAGTCCCTATGGAGAGTTTGATTGATGCATCCTACATCTCATGGTTTCATCATTGAGTCTATGCTTCCAGAGTCTTCCATATGTGTCATGATCTTGTTCAAAGGATGTCTATCAACCTGTGTCGACCATTCCTCAAACTCTTGACTTTTCATGTCATCCATACCCTTAGTTTGTCTCATAATCACATGAATTTGTAGTCCTATTCTGCACCATGGTCCTACTTTCCTCATTGGTAGGTAACCTTGAATCCAACAGTCGACATTTCATCATTGGTCGTTGACTGGGTGGTTTCCCTTGTGTTCGACGACAAGACATCTATTCACACATTGGGATTCGTGCAGTGTCTTGGATTCCATTAGCCTTATTGGTGGTTTCCTCGCATTTGTCAACAATTTTCATCATTGGTTGCTAGTCTGAGGGTATTTTTCGTGTACTGATTGCACCTGGTGGACGCGAAATATGCACAGGGTTGTTGTTTCGTGAACATATTCTTCGTCTGATTTCCTCCAAATCATCAAGTCCTTCTTTGTACCTCATGCTGAATAATGAGAGATGCCTTAATGATATACTTTCAACAGGTCTCCTTCCATAGACTTCATATCATCTATTCTTGAGACGAGACCTAGAGTCCTATGAGTACCTAGAGGCTTGTAGTGATTAGTGGTTGGTTCTGTCGCCATCGACAATTAGGAATACATCAATGTCTCCTGATCGATGGATTCTTCAAGTGTTCAACCTTGAATCCTTTATTGACAGTTGTAATAATGTACTTGATGCCTTGATACCTACTTTCATCATCGATAGGCTATCTCGCGTTTGTTAATGGTATACCTCAATGACCGGTAATCAAACGAAGTCTCATTGTGTTCGACCTCAACCCCTTTATTCACATGATGTAGACTTGCACCTTTGGCGGATTGTGTAGAAGACTTGAAGACATCGGTTTATATTGGCAACTTTCCTGATTTATTTTTATCTTTTCATTGGACCAGTACCTGTGCGAATTCAGTGATCATGGGAGATCAAATTGTATTCCATTATATATAGATATCTTCAGATTGATTTTGAGACTGGTTTTACTGGGCCTTGTTCATGACTATGGAATCCTTTGGTGATTCAGGTGGATATTGGTGGCCACCTGCCTATTCCACTTGGACCCACAACATTGTTTCTTTCAGTTTTATAGTTTCCTTAATTGTAGCACAATTTACTATTTTTAGCAGTTTTTTGGGTCCTGAACTTCTGGAGCTGTTTTGAGGCCCTAAATGATGTTTTTTGGCATCAAATGTTCTGGCAAATATGAGTCTATTCCAAACTTGATATTCACTATTAGCAATGTATTCCTCGAATAGATCTTTATAATGATGTATCATGTGCGTCAAACGGAGATAGTATGCCAAAGTTACAACCCCGAGAAATTGATGTACCAATTTACCCCGACGGGGCCCATATTCTGGCGTTTCATCTCCCAGGGTTAGGTTTTTAGATGTTTAGGGTTTTCCATTATTTATCAATAATATATAGGCCTTCAAGCCTCATTGTAACATAGATTTCAGAGGCCAGTAGCCGCCACATCTCTTCTAAGAGATAAGCTACTAGTGCCCTAGCTATTTTATTTCCATTTTGTCTGTAAGCATATTTCAGTCATTTGTTGTTAATGAAATGAAGTTTTATTTCCACTACATCTTTGCGTTTACGTGTATTTATGTATTTCATTGTGTTCCTGCATAAATGGGGATCAGTGGCATCAGAGCAATCTGCTCTTTCTCGATCCTTCTTTGCATGTTCCCAACAAGGTCGGGGTATAAGGAGTTAGGGCTCGATCTGGTTGAACCGTTGTAAGATCAGCCTTGTAAACCCCAATGACCTCCCATGGGGGAAGAAAATAAATACGAGGGAGTAGGAGATCCTATAAAATTATTTCTTGAGTAGGACCTCAAGAAACAAAGGGACGCGATGATGGACAATTTTTCCCAGATCCTTCAATGGCTGCCCCCTGGCAGCGCATCTACATCCAACAACCACTCTGGAGGTTCCACTCCTTTTAAGGTACAAGTAAACTTTGACATTACCATATTTGAGGGACAAATATATGCAAATGTCATAGATATATGGTTGAACCTGTTAGAAGGATATTTCTTGGTTCATGACTTTTTCAATCAAGAAAGGATTATTTTTTCACTCCTTAAAGTTTCCCCCCATGTCAAGGACTGGTGGGGAACCTACTGGGAGAAAAAGAGCGAGGGGGAACCCTCTCTGTTCTCGGTCACACCCACTTGGAATTCTTTCTGAGATGCCATCAAGGAACAATATTATCCTGTGGGGAGATATGAGGAAAAATACATACAATGGACTATGCTACAGCACCAAAGGGACCAAGATGTGCATGAGCTAACAAATATGTTTCATAGCCTATGGACAAAGTTGGGTATCAAATATTCAGAGAAACATTTGGTGTTAAAGTACTACAGTTGTTTGCATAGATACATTCAGGAGGAAATGGAGTTCCTCGACATCTCCTCACTTGGTGTGACATACCGGTATGCTACCAAGATTGAGTAGAAGGTCAAACAGAAGAAGCAAGACTTTGGGTATGCAAATCAGAAGCAAGGGAAAGGTACCCCCAAGCCGTCGAATAAAGGACCAAGCCAAGGTGGGGCGGCCCAAGAAAAACCGCCAAAGCCGCAAGAAAAGAAAAAAACTACGAAGCCAAAAAAGGACACGGGGAAGTGGTGTGAGTTCCATAAGAGCTCCACTCACAACACAAGTGAGTGTCAGGCCAAGTAGTCATTGGTAGCCAAGTTGAAGGCTTCTGAATCGGATGCAAGATCTGACTCTGAATCAAAACCCGACAAGGGGAATGACAGGGTGAAGCAGATTATCGATGCGGATCCCAATGCCACCATTGCCACCATGAATATCCAAAAGATCTAGAGGAGGCAGAGCGCCTCTTCCATTCCCAAATGTGGGTAATGGGTTCCCCATCACAGTTCATTGTCAACAATGGGAGCCATAAGAACCTCATCTCAGTAGAGGTTGTGAAATAGCTGGGCTTGCCGACCACATCACACCCACAAACATACACCATCGGGTGGCTGCACCAAGGATAGGACCTCCGTGTCAGCCAATAATGTCGCCTTCCCTACAACATCAATCCCTTCACAGATGAGGTATTATGTGACATTGCTCCTCTTGATGTTTCTGATGCAATATTAGGCCAACCATACTTGTGGAAGCGACATACTGTGTATGAATCTAGGCCTCGTATTGTTATTGTTACTTTGGAAAATAAGTTGTACAGGATACCGAAAATAACACCGCCTACATCCACCTCTTTGGTTGTTGAAAAACAATGCAGTAAGCTCATTGCCAAAACCAGGAAATTTGTTTTCTTGATGATCTGCCCTCAGGGAAAGAAGAAGACTGTGGCCACGACCTCTAGGAAGGGCTCCTCTGCATGATAGAAACAGATGGATAAGGTCATGGAGGAGTATGAGGACATCTTCACCTCCCCCGCAGGGGTGCCTCTACACTGCCAGGTCAAGCACCCCATCGATCTGACCCCAGGTGGGCCATTGCCCAATGGACCAATCTATCGGCGCTCTATTCTAGAGAATGACGAAATCAAGAGGCAGATTCAGGAGCTATTGCAGAAAGGTCACATCTGGTCCAGTTCATCGCCCTGTGGGAGCCCGATTGTGATGGTGCAGAAGAAGGATGGGGCTTGGAGACTTTACATTGACTATCGGGCATTGAACAAGATCACTGTCCGAAATAGGTACCTAATCCCACGGATTGATGACCTTCTGGGCCAACTCATGGGGGAAAAATATTTTAGCAAGATCGACTTGAAGGCTGGGTATCACCAGGTACCAATCGAACCGTCTGATGTGTGGAAGACTACCTTCAGATCCAAGGAGGGCCTTTTCAAATGGCTGGTCATGCATTTCGGGTTGACGAATGCCCCTGCAACCTTCATGAGGCTAATGGATGACATCCTGTGACCATTCACCAACTCATTTGTAGTGTTTTACTTGGATGACATTATGATCTTCAACCAGACTTGGGAAGAGCACCTTCACCACATCCGACAGGTCCTCCAAACACTATGAAAACACAAGTTGTGTGCCAATTTGGAGAAGTACACTTTTGGCATGACCCAGGTTCAGTATCTGGGATACTGTATTGATGAGCGGGGGGTTCATGTGGATCCAACCAAGATCCAATTCATTCGATATTGGCCATCCCCAACCACTGTAATAGAGCTTCACATCTTTTTGGGTCTTGCCAAATTCTACTGCAGGTTCATGTTGGGATTCTTGTTAGAAAAATAGGATCGCGGAGCAATAAAATAAAACAAATTTGGAAATAAAATATAGAAGATACATAATACAATAGAGACACATATATATGTGGTTCACCCAGTGTGGGCTACGTCCACCAGAGAAATTGCCAGGTCCTTCCTTTATTATTATCCAACAAACGAAGGGATACAACCTACAACAAACCCACTGTAACTTCCTCTTCGTTCTCTCAGAGTATCCTATCTCAGAATACAATAATATTCGCTATCACACATAGCCGCAATACATTTCCCTCATAAAATAGGGTTTTCTTATAGGGTGAAAAACCCTAACATAATTTCTACCGTTAGATCTGAGACCTTATAATGAATGGTCCAGATCTGCACTCCCCCACGTGGAAGAATGTACATGCTTCTGGGGTGTAAAGTATTCATGGGGAATAAACACGGTTGAAAACAAAAGACCTCTTAATTAGGAATATAATCAGGCTCCACAACTAACAATTCTCTCATATCACTTGGCCCTTGAGTTAAGTCACCAAGGGAGGAGCGAAAGAAAAATTATTTTGGTATGAATCTCAACAGAAGGCATTCAAAGAGTTGAAGAATCGCCTCTGTTCTGCACCAGTGCTCACATTACCATACTTTCAACAACCATTTGAGATAGAGACAGATTCCTCTGACTATGCTATTGGGGCAGTCCTTACTCAACAAGGGCATCCAGTGGCATATCACAGTGAGAAACTTTCCGAGATAGTCCGAAAGTATCCCACTTATGACAAAGAGATGTATTCCATTGTGCAGGTTTTTCGACAATGGAATCATTAAATTTTGGGAAAGGAAACGGTCATCCACATAGACCACCGACCCTTGCAGTTCATACAAACACAAGGGAAGTTGCAGAATGATCGCCATCAGAAGTGGTCCACATACCTGCAACAATTTCATTTGAACATTAAGTACAAGAAATGAAGCACCAATAATGTTGTAGACTGCCTCAGCTGACCACCTATCATGGTGCTAACCACGGTTCTCAACTCTTGTGGGCATGAGATTTCCAACTGGTCGCTTCTCTACAAAAGTGATCTAGAATTCAACCATACATATAATACGCTCTTGGAGGGTAAGCAAGTTCCTAATTTTCACCTTAGGGATGCCTTGCTATGTCACCTGGGACACCTTTGTGTTCCTTCAAGCGAGTGTGCCAAGATGATTTGGGAGGCACACTAAAGTTGGGTCGCTGGGCATTTCGGGGTAGAGAAAACCGTGGCAGTACTACAAAAGTATTTCTATTGGCCGAACCTTCGACAGGATGTTGGGAAGTACATCAAGTCCTGCACTGCTTGCACCATTTCCAAACCGACCATCAATAAGAAAGGTGTCTATAATCTACTGCCTACCCCTATTCAAACTTGGGGATCCATCTCCATGGATTACATGTCGGGCCTTCCTTCTACTAGGCATGGCAATGAATGTGATTTTGTGGTCATCGATAGATTCTCGAAGATGTCCATTATGATGGCCTGCAAGAAGAATATCACAATAGAAGCCACTGATAAACTCTTCTTTGAACGAGTGTGGGTACACTTTGGGATCCCATAGTCTATCATCTCATATCGAGACAACAGGTTCCTCAGTACATTTTGGTCCAGCCTCTGGTCGATGTTGGACACCAAGCTCACCAAATCCACATCTTTCCATCCGCAAATTAATGGCCAGACATAGGTCATCAACCAGATGATCGTACACATTCTTCACATGTACAACTCAAAGCATCCACACACATGGGATGAGAGCCTCCCCTATGTACAACACAACTACAATCGAGTTCTCCATATCTCAACCAGCCATATCCCCTTTCAGGTGGGCTTGAGATTCCAGCCACTATGTCCCATTGACGTAGCCATGCCATTTGTAGCTACTCAGGCAGATTCAGCCCATGTCCAGTCTGAGGCTGAAAAGTCAAACAAATTCATTGAGAACATTACGTACATCCACCAACAGGTTCATGACATCTTGCACAGAGCCAATGATAAGTACAAACAATGACATGATCAACATTAGGTGCCACACAACTTCTAGGTGGGCGACAAAGTGTGGCTAAATTTGAAAAAGGAGCACCTCGTTGGACCCTATCGCAAGATCCGCCTACTCCGATATGGGCCATACACCATCACCAAGGTTGTAGGGGACAATTCCTTTGATCTTAGTAGTCCACCATTCCTTGGTATTCACCCAATGTTCAATGTACAAATCTAACATGGCAGAAGAACTCACACCAACAGAGTTAAACCCAGATTTCATGGAACAAGCCACACCTGATCGGATTATGGACACACAGATCAAGAAAACCCACCAATAGAGGATCCATCTATATCGAGTTGTCAAAGTAGGCCAACTCCTTCACCAGGGCAAGTGGCTCACCAAGGATCAAGTTCAACAAAAGTTTCCTCATCTCATGGATGAACTCAACGCAATGTGGGCCATTGCTTCCTAAGGGGGGAGGAATGATCCAGGTGGATATTGGTGGCCACCCGCCTATTCCACTTGGACCCACACCATTGTTTCTTTCAGTTTTTTAGTTTCCTTAATTGTAGCATAGTTTACTATTTTTAGCAGTTTTTCGGGTCCTAAACTTCTGAAGCTGTTTTGAGGCCCTAAACGACGTTTTTTTGGCATCAAATGCTTCATCAAATATGAGTCTGTTCTGAACTCAATATTCGTTGTCAGGAGTGTATTCCTCAAATAGATATTTCTAATGATGTATCATGTGTGTCAAACAGAGATAGTATGCCAAAGTTACGACCTCGAGAAATTGATGTACCAATTTACCCCGACAGGCCCCATATTCTAGTGTTTCATCTCCTAGGGTTAGGTTTTTGGATGTTTAGGGTTTTCCATTCTTTCTCAATAATATATAGGCCTTCGAGCCTCATTGTAACACAGAGTTCAGAGGCCAGTAGCTGCCACATCTCTTCTAAGAGATAAGCTACTAGTGCCCTAGCTATTTTATTTCCATTCTATCTGTAAGCATATTTCAATCATTTGTTGTTAATGAAATTAAGTTTTATTTCCGCTGCATCTCTATGTTTATGTGTATTTCTGTATTTCATTGCCTTCCTGCATAAATCTGAATCATTTGGCATGTAACCACATTTTTATTTTCCTATTCATGGCCATGGACAGTCATTTGGTATATTTTCACATGGATTTACAGTGTAATTCAAATTGGTATCCATGTATGAAAAGTCAGTACATATTGTAATGAGAAACTAGTTCTTCCAGATGGGTCCCCATTACTCCACTTCTGTGTTTTTATAATGTATTTTGTCCATCACAGATACTCCTTTGACCTCATAAATTAGGGGGCATCTATTATAGCAAGATTTGCCTCACCCCGTGCAATCTTGAACAAAGGGCCTTGTTCCATTTCCCTATGCAGACTTGAAGTCCCTTTTTGCAAATCCCAGAGATAAAAACATAATTTTTCCACATATACGCACCTTGCCTATATTAAAATATGTGTATACGCGGGTTGCACCACTACAGCCCGGGTACATCGGGAAATGTTCCCAAAATTAAAAAATGGTGTCAGGTTTCCATGTCACGTCACAAGATCGATGATCCTTGGCCTTCCATATAATGGAAATGTTTTGAATCGACCCTTCAGCTCCACTTGAAGGCTATAAATGGGCCAAATCTGAGCTATGGAAAATAGGAGAAAGAATTCAACTTTGAGAGCAAAGTTACTTTGGAGAAATTATTCACTTCACATTGAGTCTGCATCCCTTTGTCCTTTAAGTTTGAACACATTTTTCAACCCCAAAGCTCTTCCCTTATTGATTGAGACTTCATTGTCTCCCTTATATGATATTTCCTTTGGTGGAGAATTGAAGTGGTGGAGGCCTAGATGGAAGGAACTTAGTTTCTCGGTTCTGAACCGTGCTGACAAAAAAATTTGTAACTCATTCATGTCTGTTGATTATATCTTAATAGAAATAATCCTTTCTCGTCCAATTAATATCTCACAAATATTTGAATTACTATTCCATGGGGGTATTTGTTATGAATGTTGATGTATTATGCTATCTAATGTGCTAAAATCATATATTATCACCATATGCTTGCGTTGCTTGGTTGTTGAAGACTAGTTGAAGGTATATTTATTTGGGTTAGGTGGTCAACGGTTGACTTCATCGAACATCTGGACGAGGTAGGCTTCTTATATTGTCTTATTAGCATATTTGTTTATATAGAATACTTGAGATTAGAGTTGATTTCTGCAGTCATTTCTATCTGTTGTGTTTTACCCCTAGACATAGAGAGATTTTCCTCGTAACAGATCGACTTATATCTCGGATTATCAATATCTAACCATACTAGATAATGGTTAGAGACTCTAGAAGTGTCCACCTAAGACCTGCATTTATCCACTTTCTATAAGAGAGTGTCCTTCAACATAAAACAATATAATCATGTTTCCATTGCAACATTGCCTACCTTGTTATTTACCCATGTAGGTCTGATCTTGATTAGTTCAAGGTCCACCCATCTAACAAGATTAAACTAATCCCAAAAATAGCCAACGATTTTATCTAGCCTGGACAACCCCCCCTATATCTCTCATATACTCATTTTCAAGTTTAAATATCCTCCTTATACAATGTGAAGTTAACAACCTATTCCAATATAGTTATCAACCTTCTTAGGGACCATAAACAATAAGGACAAATGATAATTAGCCCAATATTTTACAATATACTTTAGTCACTAAACCTGAAGAAACATAAAATGAATTTGTTAAAGACATGTGTTGGCACAGGACAATTTTGGGGAGAATCAAGGAATTTTTTAAGGAATCAAAGCAGTGCCGGAAAATAGGGGAGCATGTCCGAAACAGAGGAAAAGAAATGCCGAGAAAAGAGGAAAAGAAACAATGAGAAAAGAAATTACTTTGTGGATAATTTGCTACAGAGCAGTTGGAAAGTGGACAAGCACCGACTTGGAGAAATGGTTGGATCGAGGACCAATCGATATTAAGTCTAGGAGAAAGTGGAAAAACCTAATCCTCTTAGGGTTAGGGTTTTTGTAAGGTATTTGTCCCAATTTTTGTATAAGTAGAATGTATTAGGACGATGAGATGTTGGTATTTTTCTATTAGTGAGTTAGACATTTCAGATAGTCAGATAGTAGAGTGGTGAGAAGTTATCGGTCTTGTGGAGAGACTTTTGTGATCTATGGAGATTGAATGTAATGGAAGAATAAATGTACAGTGCACAACACTAACTTTTGCAAGAATATGAATAAAGAGCCAACGCGAAAAATATTTATGGACGTAGCCCCAGGGGGGTGAACCACAATATATCTATGTTTTATGTGAATGTATACAATGTTTCTGATTGTATTTGCTTTAGTAAATTTATGATGAACATGTTAAATGATAATGGAAATAACACTGCGCACTAAGAATGAACTAATGGAATTTGCATAATATCTCTAATTAAATGAAGGTTATAGCTAGCGTTTAGATCTGAAGCTTATGGTACAATAGATGAATATTTATCATGGAATACATGTGTTTATAATGGTTAATGAAGTCTATTGGTAATATACTGTGTCACTGGTAAGAGTTATAGTTATCATAGTATATGGGTATTTGAGGGTTAACAATTGAGTGATTCTAATGCCTCAGAGAGAGAAACACATCCCATCCCAAGGTTGCAGACATATGAGTCCTACAAACACCCATAGAATCCATCTTGAGTGAGACTACGTAGTGCACTTTGTGTGTTGTGTTTCCTTCCGGTATCCAGAAGGGCTGATGGTTGAAGGGTTGTTGGTAATCCTATAGTTAGAACCTGGGTCATCCCATAAGTCAAACCAACAATGGTTCCATTGTCGGTTGGAACTCAGAATATTAGATCGGGAGGGATGTATCATGCAGTATAGTGCAAGGGTTAAGAAAGGGGATGTTTTTAGGTTGGAACCCAACGAAAGAGGAGATTGAAAGATGGTTGACAATCCAAGAACTAGATTTTTTCCATAAAGATAATAGAATCTCTAGGTTTAAGCCAAGACAGTATTTCGAAAGATACATATTCAACGAAATACATGAGAGTTTCTTTAGTGATTTTCCCACGCTATTGCAGGAGGAGATAACATAGCTTAAAGATACCCATCTGAAAAATAAAGTTAGATCAATGGAGTGGACATAATAAAGTATCACGCATTTGAAAAAAGTGAATAACATATTCATGCATGTAGTAGATTTCTGGATAGATAGCATTGTAGTGGGGTATATCACTGAGTTTGCAGTAGATACATTGAAGTCTTACATTATAGAAGAGCATGAGTTTCTTAAGGGCCCAAGGGGAAGTTACATTAGGTCGTTGTACACTTAAATCAAGATATTATTACATGATAAAGGGGTATTAACCATGGAATCAGACAACTAAACTACCCTGCATGCATGGGGGAGTTAGGGGAAACTTGAGGAAGATTTGATATGGAGGGGGAAATGGATAGAGAAGAGCGCAGTAAATACAAAGATCATATTATGATGGATCAAGAGGATATCCAGGAAATTATGCAGAAGGTAGGAATGACGCACAGTGGAAGACCCTACCGGTAGAATATCAATAGGAAGAAAAGAGGAGTAGTCGAGAGGAAAGGCTTGGAGAGTGATGAGGAAGAGGTAGAGGATCTCAGTGATATGGAGCACATTGAAGAAACATTTCACACCACATATGAAAGAAATATTATAGGAGAGGGATCTCATGAGGAAGTAGATACCCATGTCTAGATTTGAATCATTTTAGAACCTACGACCCCATCTACGATTAACACATCAGCAAAGAAAGAGTTGTTTAGAGAACCAGTGACTGATGGTCAGAGGAAGTTAGGAGATCAGAATAGGAGTGAGGGTACAAGTGGAAGTACTAGAAACAATATAGGTAGTGGTACAAGTGGAAGTACTAGTAGCAATACCAATGGGAGTTCAAGTCTGAACAACAATACACAGATAGTAGTACCGCGTGGAGTAGGTACATCACATTCAAAAATGACAGGAGTAGATACAACGATAATATTACCATAGTTTCATGGGGATGGATCAAAAGACCCAGAGAATCACCTATTCATGTGTGATAGAATATGGGAAGCGAAAAGAGTCACTAATGAGGTAGAAAAAGTAGCGCAGTTAGCAATAACATTCAGAAACCGTGCATTGGATTGGTATATGAGTCTAGCAGTAAACAATCCACAGGGTGCGTCGGGAACAATAAAAAAGATTAAGAAGGCATTGATTACTAAGTTTCAAAGGCCAAAATTAGAGGATCATTTTATGAATGAGATGATTGAGGTTATACAAAAACCAGGAGAATCCGTACGGGACATCGATCAAAAGTTCAATACATTGAAAGGTAAATTGAAGTATCCCATTTTTTACATGCAACACAGAAAATTGTTTATAAATTCTTTGTTGCCACACTTCAAATATTCATTGAGACAACAAAATTTTAAAAACCAGAAAGAGGAACTGCAAGAAGAGATGCAGTTAGAAGAGAATCAGTATAAGCAGACATATCCAACTATAGAGGAGCTGAAATAAGATCTGAAGAAATTGACAATGCAAGTGAACTAGAACAAATGTGAGGAGAAAAGAGAAGCAATGTGGTGTACCTTGTGCGGATTAGAAGGACATCACAAGAACCAGTGTCCGACATTTGCACAGTACCTGGGAGTAGGTCATCCAAATCCATTTCCTATAGGAGGGCCTTGGTGTGAAATATGAAAGACATATGGGCCTTACGAGGTTGGAGGACCCTCATATGTCATCTAGAATCCCCAAAAGGTCAAAGTAGTCAAAGTGGTTTAAGATATTTTAGAAGGTAAATAATAAAGTGAAATGATGAGTGTACTATAATTCAAAGTGAATACAAAATAAATTATTTAAATAATAAATTTAATGGAGAAATTAGAAGTGGGTTAACCCTAAAATAAGGAAAGTGGGCAAAGTGACCTAGAAGATGCTTCTAAGGAAGTTACTTGGAGAGTATAAATAAGAGTCAATTCTCTCTCATTTTATATCACACTTGATCATATTGAATATCTATAGGTGACTGAGGTAACCAAAGGATATCTAAGCCGAATTTCAGAGGGAAGGTGAAGAAAAGAAGGTTGGAATTCAAGGGATGATAAATTATTTTGATGATTCTTTCTAAGATCCATTCAACAAATATTTCGTGCGGGGCACGCTCTATAAGGTCACTCTCTAGAATAAGCCAGAATTCAACAAGGTATGCCATTTTTGCTATAAATCCTTTTCTGAGAGGTTCCAAGTAGTGACACCTGGAGGAATTGCATAAAACAAACTGAAGAACATTGTGTACTATTTTCAGATCTTTATTCATTACAGGTACATAGTTATGATTATTTCAAGTTAGGGTTGTTGACTAATCCAAAACTAGTCATGTGAGACTAAAGAAAAGTTTGATGAAAATGTTAGTCTCTTGTTGTGAAAGTTAAGGAAGGTTTGCAGGTATGTGATCATATACACCAGGTCTATTATAGAGTTACAAATCATATTTGGATGATGAAAATGATGAGGGATTTTGGTTAAGGTACATGTTGGGTACATGGTTGAGACAAGTAGTTTATGAGTTGGCACATACATGAGGTGTATAGTTGATGATGTTGGTACATATTGATGAATCATATTTGATGAGTAGTTGACAAATGATTGGTATATGGTTGGATGCACTTGTTTATGGTACAAGTTGATTATAGGTTGAGGTACAAGTTGATGCATGGTTGATGCATGGTCTAGGTTTATTGGTACAAGTTTACAACAGTATATATCAAAGTGATAGTGTGACATTGGTTCCATCATTCTACTTCTACTTCAGGGCGGTTGGACGAGGCAAGGACAGTTGGTTGTAGCCACCTTCGGGTTGTAACTGGAGAACATAGGGGGTTGTAAAGCTTATGCACCAAAGAAGACATCTCATCTTCATATGAAGATGAAGTTATTGACAGTGAGACAGAAAGAGTTCTATTCATGGACTAGAAGACTCTGATAAACAAGACTCTGAAGAAGAATATGAAGAAGTCGAATAAGAATATGAAGAAGTCTAATAAGAAATTGAATAGGCATACGTTGACTACCGAGAGGAATTAATGTGTGCCATAGAAGTTATCAGAAGAGAAAAGAAGAAAAACAAGAAACTACAAGAAAAACTAGACAAGAAAGAAGACACTCAAGAGCTAGAACAAATGATCATAACTTTGAAGGTTCAAATAGAATAAGATAAAAGAATTGAAGAAGCACTCAAAGAAAAACTAGAATAAAAAGACAAGATCATTGGAAATTTGGAAGCAAAGATTGTCACATTAAGAAAGGATCTTCAAAATAAAAATATGCAGAAAAACTCAAAAGTTTTGGATGACATTATCAACAGTCAAAAATCTCATCATGACAAGTCCGAACTTGGATACAATTAGAAAGTAAAAGGATCAAGCTCCAAAACAACAGAGTAAGAAACATATCCAAAAATCTTTGCAGAAACAATCAAGGGGGATAAGAAGATCTAAAAGGAAGATTATAGGGACACTCCTCCACCAAGAAGATTTAGATTTCAGAATCAACAACCGACAGATAGGCCTCAGGAAGAAGAATAATTCATAAGAGTACCTCATTTCATAATATGGTCAACTTTCAGGTACCAAACTATATTTTTTGGCTTATGGTATGCATGTAATAATTTTGGACACAAAACTGTGAATTGCAGAGCTAACAATAGGAACAAAAACAACTTTGAAATTCATACACAAAGGGGTTATCCAAGAAGGCCTAGTGAAACGCAGAGAAGAAGTTACAACATGTTTCAATCTTTGAGCACTGAAGTAGAATGTTACAAATGTAACAATTTTGGACACATGGCCAAATATTTCAGAATGAAAATTCCTCCTAGAGAATCACAACATAATAACAACAGTCACAGACAAGAACCTCAGAAAAGGACATGGATAAGAAAGCAAGATCAATATAACAATGAAGAATGCACACTCGCTCTACAAGATAAGAAGAAGAAACGTGGTTGGTATGTTGACAATGGGTGTTCAAAACACATTATAGGTGTTAGAGACAAGTTTCTTACATTACGAAAGGAAAGAGATGGATCAGTCTCCTTGGGAAATGATGATTCAGCCAAAATAATTGGAAAAGGCACAGTTAGATTTGGGAACAAGAATACAAAGGAAAAAAATGTTCTACTAGTAAAAGATATGAAACATAATATTCTAAGTGTGAGTCAAATGTGTGACCAAGGTCATAAAGTTACTTTCAATTCACAAAAGTGCGAGATAAGAAAAGAAGTTTCAAGAAAATTGATTGCTACAGTTGCGATAAATTCAAGCAACATATAATATGTGTTAAGTGAAATTGGAAATAAAAAGTGTTTTCTAGGAAAGGAAGATGAAAGTTGGTTATGGCACAGAAGAATGGGTCACATACATTTTGATAACCTTTTCAAATTTAGCAAAAGAGAAGCAGTAAGAGAAATGCCCCAGATCACGAAACCAACCAACACTTTATGCAAACATTGTCAACAAGGAAAGAAAACAAAGACCATGTTCAAATCAAAGGAATATTCAATGACAAGACCACTGGAAATTGTGAATACTGATCTAGTTGGACCAACTGCAACAAAGGGCTTAAAAGGTGAGAAACAATTTATGTTATTAGTTGATGATTATACAAGAATGACTGCATTTTTCTTTCTCAAGAATAAGTCATAAGCTTTTGAAAACTTCAAAATCTACAAGGAAATGGTTGAAAATGAAATGGATTCAAAAATCCAATGCTTGAGATCTGATAATGGAGGAGAGTTCACTTCAAAGGAATTTATGCACTACTGTAGCAGTCATGGAATAAAAAGGCAATTCTCCGTTGCTAGGACACCTCAATAGAATTTAGTTGTTGAAAGAAAGAACATGACAGTACATGAAATGGCTCAAACAATGCTAATGTATTCCAAATTGATAGATATTTTTTGGAAATAGGAAGTGCATACAACAGTTCACATTCAAAACAAAGTAATGCTCATAAACAACATTGACAAAAATCCTTACGAGCTATGGAAAGGAAGACCAACAAATGTAAAGCACTTCGGATTTTTTGGAAGGAAATGCTACATCAAAAGAGAAGATGGCAAAATTGGAAAGTTTGACTCTTGTGTGGACAAAGTAGTACTTGTTGGTTACTCAATTACAAGAAAAACATACAAGTGTTACAACCTGAGATTGAACAAAGTGGTGGAAAGAATCAACGTAACAATTGATGAAATAGGTAGACAAGAATTAAAGGAAGAATAAAATGAATCAAGGGAACAACTTTATGAAGAAGAAACAAAACATGAAAAAGAATGGGAAGACGAAGAGGATCTGACAGAAATAGAAGAGCAAGTTCAACAAGTAACTTCAAAAACACCTAGCAGACGAGTACAGAAGAATCATCCTTTAGATCAGATTATCGAAAACAAAGACGCATGAGTTGAGACTAGAAGAAGAATTTGTTCACCAGAACAAACGCACCTAGCACTCACATCTACAATTGAACCAATCTATTTTTAAGAGGCCAGCAAGGATGAATTTTGGAACAAGGCCATGGATGAAGAATTGGATCAAATAGAGAAAAATGACACTTGGGAATTGGTTCCAAGACCAAAGGATAAGAATGTGATCAACACAAAGTGGGTATACATGAATAAATTGAATGAATATGGACATGTTACAAGGAAAAAAACTATATTGGTATGTAAAGGATATGCATAGGTTGAAGGAATCGACTTTGAAGAGACATTTTCCCTAGTTGCCAGAATGGAAGCAATCCGATTGCTTTTAGCTTATGCATGCTCCAAAAATATTATAGTGTATCAGATGGATGTAAAACCATCTTTTCTAAATGGGGAAATTGAAGAAGAAGTCTACATTGAACAACCAGAAGGACTTCAGTTGTTAGAGAACGCAAATTATGTGTGTAAATTAAAGAAGTCCTTATATGGTCTAAAAAAAACTCCTAGAGGATGGTACTCTAGAATGGATAAATATCTACAACAAACAAGGTTCAGAAAATGAAGTGTAGACAACAACCTCTACATCAAGGTAAGTCAAGATAGTAATTTATTAATTGAAGTTTATGTTGATAATATTATTTTTGGTAGTGATGATGACAGGTTAAGCCAGAAATTTGCAAAGGATATGCATAATGAATTTGAAATGTCATTACTTGGAGAACTATCCTTCTTTCTGGGACTTCAGACATGTCAAAACAACCAAGGGATTTTTATTTCACAAACCAAGTATATCAGAGAAATGATAAAGAGGTTCAGAATGGAAGATTGTAAACCAGTTATCACTCCCATGCAAACTAGTTGCAAGTTAAGCAAAGATGATGATTCAAAGTCTACAAATCAGAGGCAATACAAGTCAATGATTGGTAGCCTACTATATGTGAAAGCATCCAGACCAGATGTAATCCACACAATTAGACATGTGGCACGATTTTAAGAAGCACCAAAGGAATCACATGTGTTAGCAGTGAAGAGGATTTCCAAATATCTCAAAGGAACAGAAGAGTTTGGATTATGGTATCCAAAAGGAAATGATCTATCTCTTATTTCCTACACAGATGCAGATTGGGCAGGTTGTATTGATGACCAACGAAGCACCAGTGGAGAAACACTCTACTTGGGTGAGGGTTTAGTATCATGGCTAAGCAAGAAATAATCATCAATATCTCTATCTATAGCCGAGGCAAAGTATATTGCAGCAACAACATGTTGTACACAAGTTCTTTGGATGAAACAAACTCTGAGAGATATATTGGTTGAGTATGATGATCCCATTCCAATCTATTGTGATAATACAATCTCCATCAGTATCTCAAAGAACCCGGTGATGCACTCTGAGACAAAGAAAATTCCAATCAAGTATCACTTTCTATAGGAACAGGTTGCAGAAAAGAACATCAGAGTTGGGTATGTGGGCACAAACGAACAAGTGCAAAAAATATTTACAAAACCACTTCCATGAGAAGCCTTTGAGTATCTTAGCCAAATACTTAGAGTTATTTCTACTCCAAAATGAATTATTTGTAACGCTTATATTTTATGTCTTAGATGTACACGAGGAAGCACCATAAAGAGGACACTTTAGTTAGGGGGAGAATCCCCAAATGAAAAGATACCTTTTCCATTGATGACAAAGAGGGGGACATTTATAAAATGCATAGGACAAAGGCATGATTCCAGGGGGAGAAATGGTCATAGAGATGCAGAGGACAAAGGCATGGTTCCATGGGGAGCATGAGTGATATGACTTCAGTATTGCATCAGAGTGTTTCCATCAATGCCAAAGGGGGAGATTGTTGATTAAGGTTGGTTGTCATTGATGTCAACACTTGAAGAAATTCCGGTAGCACAAAGGTTTGGGTAATGGACCCAAGTTTGTTTCATGTATAATGGTATGTGTTTTAATATATTTGAAGGTAATAATATTCTATATGGATATTACATGTCATTCCATTTCCGGTGGTATGTGGAACATCACATAACTCCTCACGGTTAGAGAGTTATGACCATGAGAAGTTGGAGCACCCAGGTTTGGGTAATGGACCCAAGTTTGTTTGATGGATAATGGTATGAGTTTTGATCTATTTTTAGGTAAGACTATTCTAGATGGATATTACATGTCACCCATTTCTCGTGGTATGTGGAACGTCACATAACTCCTCACGGTTTGAGAGTTATGGCCTTACGAAGTTGGAGGACCCTAATGTGTCATCAAGAAGCCCCAAAAGATCAAAGTAGTCAAAGTGGTTTAAGAGATTTTAGAAGGTAAATAATAAAGTGAAATGATGAGTTTACTATAATTCAAAGTGAATACAAAATAAATTATTTAAGTCATAAATTTAAGGGAGAAATTAGAAGTGGGTTAACCCTAAAATAATGAATGTGGGCAAAGTGACCTAGAATATACTTCTAAGGAAGCTACTTGGAGAGTATAAATAAGAGGCAAGGCTCTCTCATTTTATATCACTTGAGCATATTGAATATCTATAGGTGATTGAGGTAGCCAAAGGATATCTAAGATGAATTTTAGAGGGAAGGTGAAGAAAAGAAGGTCGGCATTCAAGGGAGGATAAATTCTTTTGATGATGCTTTCTAAGATCCATTCAACAAATATTCCATGCAGGGCACACTCTACAAGGTCGCTCTCTAGAATAATCCATGATTAAGAAAGGTATGCCATTTTTTCTATAACTCTTTTTTTGAGAGTTTCCAAGTAGTGACACTTAGAGGAATTGCATAAAACAAACTGAAGAACATTGTGTACTATTTTCAGATCTTTATTTTTACAGGTACATAGTTGTGGTTATTTCAAGTTAGGGTTGTTGACTAATCCAAAACTTGTTAAGACCTAAATAATGGCTCATTACCCCTTAATTGGGGAATATTACATTAGTAATGTTATTTTATTTATGTCATCTTTAGTCCATTAGTTGTAATTATACCTCATATTCTCCTATATATACCAATGAGACATTTTCATTTGGAACCATCTTGTAATTGTACATTTATGTGGGCATAAGGAGGTTCCCCCCTCAAAGAGGATTATTATATGAATTTATCTCTTTTTCAAGGTGTTGAGTACTTATTCTGAGGTTTTTCTATGCTATATTGATATTTGGTTCTTAACATATGGTATCAGAGATCAAGGTCTTGGGGTTTCGCTGCTACATTTGAGACACCTTGGAATTTTAGATATAATTTTTTTTCTTCAATTTTTCAGAAGGAACGACTTGGAGGATATTTAATATACAGATCAAGGTACATTGGGTTAAAATTTCAACTCCTGACACTTTATACTTTAAGAGATACAACCTATGCAAGATAGAGTTCTTGAATCATCCTGAACTGTGCCATTGCAGAATTTTTGCTATAAACATGTTTCTGTAATGTTTCAGACCCTGAAATATGGAGGCTATTGACATAAATTAGTATTGTATCTGTGGTAAAAAATCCTGATTTTGGGTAATATTACATTTGTATATACACCCTATGGAAGATAGGGTATCTGACTAGTCCTATTGACTAGTCTCAATAAGGTATTCCAGGTAAAACAATCATAACTTCTTCCTAGAGTATAAAAATTGAGTGAGACTCATTGCATTGGATAGTGGACAATCTGTAGTATTTTTGGTACGAGTTTCAGAATTTAATATCAATTATTTTGTGCGGGGCATGCTATACAAGTGAGATCTCCTGGAAAGGAAAAAAATCAGCAAGTTGTGGGGAAGTTACCGTAAATTCCACTTGGCACATCCAATTTTGATCAGACTTGTGGCATTACAGATAAGAAATATCATAGACCTAAAAAAAAGAAAGTTTCATACCCATAAGGCCCAAAAATTTGGAGATACAACAGAAGAAAGATTGTCCAGTAGAACCACCTCAAAATCAAGGTTCAAAAGTGATACTTGGACAACATGCCACCCAAAAAAGGAACTTCTACACCAAATAAGCCTCTAGAAAATCCTACATGGACTCTTGATGAAGGTGAAGAAATGTGTAGGGACATAAATGATTTACAAAAGAAGACAGTAACAAAAGATGAACTACAAGAGATG
>ML806696.1:173634-228418 GCA_009831015.1 Picea engelmannii
ATGGAGGGTTTAAAAGGGGAGATCATGGAAGGATTGAAAAATTTCCTAATAGAGAGGACACCTGAAAGTGAAAATGTATCCCATGAAATTCATGATGAGGACACAAGGAAGGTGAATCAATAATGGAGAAACTCCAACTTTGGATTGAAGACAAACCACGTTCCTAAGATTGATATGAGGAAGTTTGATGGAAAGGACCCAATCACATGGATACTTCAGATGGAGCAATTCTTTGATCTACATAATGTGTCACATACACAAAAGGTACAAATTGCTTCTTTATATTTAGAACCCAATCAATTTGTATGGTATTGATGGATTTGTTCTCGCAAATCACTTGTCACTTGGACAATTTTCACGAAAGAAATGATAGCACACTATGAGGATACAAGGAGCAATACCTTCTTTAGCCAATTGATAAATCTCAAGCAAAAGGGTTAAGTTACAGAGCACATTGAGAAAATCCAAAGATTTAATATAAAGGTAATAGATATTCCAGATGAGCAATGGATTGATGTATTCATAGGAAATTTAAAGGATAACATTCAACATGAGGTTTTCCTTTGGGAACCTAAATCATTGGAGAATTCATTTAGGGTGGCAAGAAATGTTGAAAGTAAAAATATGGCTATGGCTACTAGAAGGACCGGTCCTAACAACTATAGGGAGAATATTGCTCCTTCTTCTAAAACACCTCAACCTACAAGGTTGACACCTCAACAATTGGAGGAAAGAAAAGAAAAAGGTTTATGCTTTAACTATGACAAAAAGTACAGTAAGGGACATAAGTGTGGTGAGAATAAATTATTCTACATAAATTGTGAAGAGGAAGAAGAACAAGAACAAGAACAAGAACCATCTCAAGATGAAAATGTAGAAGCAATTTCGTCTGAAGAGTTGACTCCCATGATATCATGTAATGCATTGGCTTGAATTAACACTCCTCAAACCCTCAAGATCGAAGGATATATCAAAAATAAAAAAGGTAATAGTCATAATTGATTGTGGCAGTACTCATAATTTCATTCACTATAAATTAGCCAAAGCTCTCAATTTCTTTGTATATCCAGTGCCAGAGTTTCAAGTAATGATTGCATATGGCGGAAATATCAATTTCTCAGGAAAATGCAATAAGATCAATCTTACTATGGGGGGATATGTAATGAATAGTCCAATGATTTCTATACCCATGGGTGGTGTTGATGTTGTACTAGGAATCCAATGGTTACAATCATTAGGAATGGTGGCTTTTAATTTTCAAGAACTTTTCATGAAATTTTCATTGGAAGGAAAAGAAATTGAGTTAAGAGGTATCATAGGGAAACCTGGTAAGTTGATAAGCTCTAATGGCATGAAAAAATTATTGAAAAAGGGGCATCAAGGTGTTATTGCACAACTATGCTCACTACATGTTCAAACATCTAAGCCATCTATTCCTCTAGATCTCCAAGGGATCATTGATAAGCATTCCAAAGTATTTGAAGATATTCCCAAAGGTCTTCCACCCACTCGAAATCATGATCATGATATTCACCTAATTCTTGGGAGTGTTCCTCCTAACATCAGGCCATACAGATACCCTTATGCCCAAAAGAGTGAAATTGAGCGCATGGTTGAAGAAATGTTAGAAGCTGGCATTATTAGACCTAGACAAAGTTCTTACTATGCACCGGTGGTAATGGTATTTAATAAAAATGGCTCATGGTGTATGTGTCCAGATTATAGAGAGCTCAACAAGATCACTATTAAATATAAGTTTCCAATTCCCGTCATTGATGAATTGTTAGATGAAATACATGGAGCAATCTATTTCACAAAGTTGGATCTTCGTTCAGGGTATCACCAGATTAGAATGAAGGAAGAAGATATCCCAAAAACAACATTTTGAACTCATGAAGGCTATTATGAATTTTTGGTCATGCCTTTTGGCCTTACAAATGCACCTTCCACATTCCAAAGGTTGATGAATTCCATTTTCATGCCCTTCCTTCGAAAATTTGTGTTAGTATCTTTTGATGATATACTAATCTATAACAAATCTTGGGAGGATCATGTGTGACATGTTGACAAGGTGCTACAACTACTAAAGGAGCAACAACTATATGCCAAACCATCCAAATGTTTCTTTGGAGTGAAGGAGGTAGAGTATTTTGTTCATATTGTATCTCATGAAGGTGTTAAGGTAGACCCTAACAAGATTAATGTCATGATGGACTGGCCGATTCCCAAAACATTGAATAATCTTAGAGGATTTTTGGGTTTGACAGGTTACTACCGCAAGTTTGTTCGGCACTATGGAAGAATAACAACACCTTTAATGACACTAAATAAGAAGGATGCATTTTCATTGACTCCAGAGGAAACTAAAGATTTTGAACAACTTAAAGAGGTGATGTGCAAAGCTCCTGTCTTGACCACTCCAGACTTCACAAAAACCTTTATTGTGGAATGTGATGCCTCGAGAAATGGAATTGGTGTTGTCCTAATGCAAAAAGCAAGGCCCCTGAATTTTTAAAGTTGACCACTCAAGGGAAAGGAATTAAACAAACCCATTTATGAGAAGGAAATGATGGCAATACGACATGCATTGAAGAAATGACATCCTTACCTAATAAGTAGGCACTTCAAGGTCAAAACAGATCACGATAGTCTTAAATACTTCTTGGAACAAAGACTATCTTCAGAAGAACAACAAAAATGGGTAACCAAGATATTGGGTTATGATTTTGAAATCGTCTATAAAAAAGGGAAGAAAAATGTTGTGGTAGATGCACTCTCAATAAAGGATGAAGATGTTGAGGCCTTTCTCTGTGCTATCCCGATCATCCAACCTGATTGGATAATAGAAGCAAGGGATGAATGAAAGAATGATGAAAAAGTGTGGACTCTCATTCAAAGGTTATAGGAGGAGTCCAGTGCATCACACACATTTACATGGAAAAATGATTCCCTATGGTACAAAGATTGCTTATATTTATGTAATAACTCCCAACTCAAACAAAATGTACTATTGGAATTACACACGTCTCTAGTAGGAGGGCACTTGGGATTTTTGAAAACCTACCATAGGGTCAAGAAGGAATTATTTTGGGATGGCCTTAAAACTAATGTTCAAAGGTTTGTGGTAGAATGTTTGGTTTGCCAATAAAATAAGGTGGAAACAATTAAGACCCCATTTCTTTTACAACCATTAGCCATCCCAAGTCAACGTTGGGAGGAGGTTTCCATGGATTTCATCACAGGGTTACCGAAGTCTGAAGGAAAGAGTGTCATCATGGTGATTGTTGATAGACTGATCAAGTATGTACACTTTTGTGGACTCTCTCATCCCTTCAAATCCAGTACAGTTGCCACCCCATTCATGGAGACAGTTCAAAAGCTACATGGCAGCCTAAAGATTATTGTAAGTGACAAAGATCCCATCTTCACTGGACATTTTTGGACAAAATTATTTTCTTGTTTGGGTACTCAATTGGCTCATAGCTCATCCTATCATCCTCCATCTGATGGACAAACTGAGATAGTGAAAAAATGTATGGAAGGCTACCTTCATTTCTTTGTCTTTGATAAACAAACACAATTGTTCAAATGGTTACCCTTGGAAGAATGGTGGTATAACACTTCCTTTCATACTGCAACAAAAACGACACCATTTACGACACTCTATGGATACCACCCTCCTTCCATCACTTATTATATAAAAGAAAAATCTAAGGTTCAAGCAGTGGAAGATCACATCGAGCATCAACAACAAGTTCTCCAAATATTAAAGGACAACCTAACCATGGTACAAAATCACATGAAATAACAAGCAGATCAACACCGTAGTGAAATAAGTTTTGAAGTAGGAGATTGGGTGTTTTTAAGACTACAACCATACAAACAGATGTCCCTCAAGAAATCCAAGAAGGATAATAAATTATCACCAAAGTACTATGGCCCTTATAAGGTGTTGCAAAAGATTGGAACTATGGCATACAAATTGGAGTTGCCTGCATCTTCATGAGTACACCCAATTTTCCATGTTTCATGCTTAAAGAAGGTTATAGGTGACAAGATTCTAGTTCAAATTATATTGCCAGAACTTGATGAGGAAGGAAAAATCATATTGGAGCCTGAAGCCATCACTGACACAAGAATTCGCCAATTGAGGAATATATCTATTTTAGAATATCTCATTAAATGGAGGAAACTACCGGCTGAAGATTCCACTTGGGAAGATGAGTATTTTATACAAAAGAATCCAGAGTTACTCAAGCGCTGCGGAGAACACTTGTTTCAAGGGGAGGGGCATGTTAAGCCCTAAATAATGGCTCATTACCTCTTAATTGGGGCATATTACATTAGTAATGTTGGCTTTAGTCTATTAGCTGTAATTATACCTCCTAGTCTCTTATATATACCAAGGAGACATTTTCATTTGGAATCATCTTGTAATTGTACATTTATGTGGGCATAAGGAGGTTCCCCCTCGAAGAGGCTTATTATCTGAATTTCTCTATTTTTCAAGGCGTTGAGTACTTATTCTAAGGTTTTTCTATGCTATATTGATATCTGGTTCTTAACAAAACTAGTCATGTGAGACTAAAGAAAAGTTTGATGAAAATTATATTCTCTTGTTGTGAAAGTTAAGGAAGGTTTGCAGGTATGAGATCATATACACTAGGTCTATTACAGAGTTACAAAACATATTTGGATGATGAAATTGATGAGGGATTTTGTTTAAGGTACATGTTGGGTACATGGTTGAGACAAGTAGTTGATGATTTGGCACATACATGAGGTGTATAGTTGATGATGTTGGTACATATTGATGAGTCATAGTTGATGAGTAGTTGACACATGATTGGTACATACTTGGTACATGGTTGGATGAACTTGTTTATGGTATAGGTTGATTACAGGTTGTTTGGTACAGGTTGGTGCATGGTTGATGCACTTTTTTATGGTACAGGTTGATCACAGGTTGAGGCATAGGTTGATGCATGGTTGATGTATGGTTCAAGTTTATTGATACAGGTTTACAGTTGTATATCTCACAGTGATAGCGTGACAGTGGTTCCATCATTCTACTTCTACTTTAGGGCGGTTTTATGGGGCAAGGACATGTGGTTGTAGCCACCTTCTGGTTGTAGCTGAAGAACATAGGGGGTTGTAACCTCCTTCTGGTTGTAGCCAGAGAATAAGGGAGTTGGAACTTCCCTCAGGTTGTAGCCTGATAAACAAGGGGGTTGGAGCCTCCTTCCAATTGTAGCTGGAAAACAAAGGAAGTTGGTGCTTCCAATGGATGTAATTATTCAATACATATAAGAAAAATCATTCTGTAGTTTTCTCCCGCTTTGGGTTTCCATGTAAAACACTGGTGTATTGTGTATGTGCATGATTGTTCATTTGTTCATTGCTTATTTACTCTACAATTATTGTATGATAATGCTACATTGATATAAAACTTGGATTATATGGTTAAAAAGGATTAAATTGCTCTATTATTGATTCACTCCCCCTCTCAGTAATCCAACACAACATGTATGTACTATCATGTAGTAGATCACGTGACAGAAGAGTGCCCGAAGTTGATGACGAAGATCCAGGAGAAGCATAATATAAATAACCAAAATGTTCAGTGTATTGCTGCAGAAATAAGGGATCATGGGAGGAACATCAATATAGTGACTAGAGGAGGAGTGAATACAGGAGCCGATGCATAGGATCATAAGAGGGGATCTCAGTGCTGGATTCAGAAGAACACTCAGCCACAACAAAAGTTTGATACAAAGAAGAAAAAAAAACTTTCAAGGAAGAAAAGAAGGATTTTATGAAGGAGAATGAAGCATCCACATCAAACACTACACTGAGGTATGATACTCCTATTTTTTATATGCCTCGATATTTGGATCATACTTACAAAGGAGAGCAAACAAAGAAAGTAAGTAACTTAAAGAATTTCCTGGAATCTTTATTTAAATTACTTAATGATAAGAATGTCATGGATTTGTTTAAAATTGTTATTGAGAGATATAGTATAGAAGAAGGGATAGGAACAGAACCAAATAAGATTAATCAGGTCCATAGAAAGAAAAGAACTAGTAGAGAGTTCAGATTGAATGCAAATATAGGAGACTTTAATATGGGAAATGTTATGCTAGATTTAGGATCAGATGTCAACATTTTTCCAAACAAGACTTGGGAAGCAATGGGAGAACCTACACTCGGGTATTCTAATATCCAGTTGAAGCTAGCAAACTAGTAGAGATTGATCCCCATAGGTAGATTGAAGAATACAACAGTGGATCTACATGGTGTGAGCACCACAACATATTTTGAAGTAATGGATATGTTGGATGAGTCAATACCATTTCTAGCACTATTGGGAATTTATTGGGCCTTTGGTAATCAGGCCATAATTAATTTCAAGACTAGAAAGATGATATTTGAAGATGGTAAATTTAGGGTAGTAGCACCTTTAGATCCCTTAGATCGTGACATATATGTATAACCTGTGCTTGACGATGTTATAGAGGATGATGTAAACCAACTGTATAGGACTATTGTGCGAGAGGAAGATTATGTGAATCCAACTGTAGATGGAGTACTCAGTTGGAGGAGTATCAATTCTGACATGTCAGATTCACATACTAGAGTAGAAAAATGACATCAAAGATTGCATGAAGTCTCTACTAGGAGGTTCACCAAAATTACACGTCCAGTAAGATGGGTTGGGACATAAGTAAGATAGTTTCCCATATTTACTGAAGAGGAAAATTTATAAAACTTCCTGACAAAGTTTGAATCAGAGGTTTTGGATAGTCATATATTATTAGTGTTGGATATAGCATTGAGGGACACACCTGCATGATGGTGGGGTGCACATAAGGAGGTAATTCAGGACTGGTATCAGTGTAAGCGACTGATGTGCATAAGATTTGGTAGGAGTCAACAGGCTAGACCCTTACAGAAGTATGATGGAAGAGGGAACCCAAGACATCATATAAATGATTGTGTCACTAACTGGATATTGGTACCACCAGGGAAATGGACGCATTACTTTATTCATACATTAAAAGGAATGCCTAGTAATTGGTACAAGTAACATGAACTGCATAGAGAAACTGTGAGTTGGGGCACAGTGCAACATGAATTTATTAAGACTTTTGAATTTGAAAGTGATAATCCATGGGTGGATATAGTGTTACAGAGGATCAAAAAGAACATATTTGAGGAATATGGGGTAGATGTAGTGACAATAGACATATATTACATAAAAGAAACAATTAAACAACTAGTTTACTGTTATCAGGTCGCAGAGGATGAAGAAGTAAAAGACAACCCACGTGACATACAAATATTAGAAGGGGAAGGAGAAATAGGGTTGGAAGGACCCCAATTACAATAAGAATAATTTATTGCACTGGTGAAGATTAAAAATGTCAATATTGGGACCAAAGAGAAGCCCAAGGTATCCAACATTGGGGATTACTAGGTCAATGAGACAATGGAAAAGATAATTGAATTACTGTGTGAGTATATTGATTTATTCCAAACCAAATTTTCAGAGATGAAAGGGGTAGCAAGAGAACTTAGAGAAATGAAGATACCTCTCATACCATATGCAAGGCCAGTTAGACAAAGAACATACAGGTTAAACCCCATCTATAAGCGAAAAGTTAAGGAAGAAATTGACAGAATGCTAGAATCAGGAATCATAGAACCTGTGGAAGAATCATAGTGGGTTAGTCCAATGGTGGTCCAGGAAAAGAAGAATAAAGGGAATAGGAGTTGTGTGGATCTAAGGAAATTAAATGATGCATGCATGCATGATACTTTTCCTACTCCATTTACAGATGAGGTTTTAGAGAATGTGGGAGGAAAGGAAGTATACTCCTTCATAGATGGATTTTCAGGTTACCATCAGATTATAATTTCTCTAGAGTACAGGTACAAAACTACATTTTCAATAGAATGGGGGTCATAATAGTACAAAGTAATTCCATTTGATTTAAAGAATGCACCAACAATATTTTATAGAGTAGTAGTAGTTTCATTCAAGGATTTTATACATAGATTTTTAGAATTTTATCTGGATGATTGGACAATATTCATTTTATTGAAGGACCATGTAGAAATTCTAAGGTTAATGTTAGAGAGATGTAGGAAATGCCAGATTTCCTTGAACATTAAGAAATGTGTATTCAGTACACCATTTGGCATTCTAATTGGACACATTGTATGCAAACATGGCTTGATAGTAGACCCTACAAATATTGTTGTTACTGTCAATTTACCACCACCAAAGTCAGTACGCCAGTTGAGACAAACATTGGGCCACACAGGATATTACAGGAAATTCATAAAGGGATATGCAAAGATTATTATGCTCATGCAGAAGTTTCTAAAGAAAGACATTAGGTTTCATTGGAATGATGAATGCCAAGAGATCTTGGACATACTGAAAGAGAAGATGGTGAAAACACCAATTTTGAGCTTTCCAGATTGGAAAAAAGAATTTCATGTGCATGTGGAAGATTCATCCATTGTACTTGGACCATTATTGGCACAACCAGGTGAAGGAGACATTGATCACCCGTTATATTTTGCTAGTATAAAGTTATATGAGTCTAAGAAGAATTATAGTACTATAGAAAGGGAAGGTTTGGCTATGGCATATGCCTTACAAAAGTTCAGACATTATTTATTGGGTCAACATTTTAAGATGTTTACAGATCATTCCACTTTGAAGTACCTAGTTAACAAGTTAGTGTTGGGGGGAAGGATCTGTAGATGGTTGTTCTTGTTTCAGGAATATGATTTTGAAATCATAGTAAAACTAGGGAAGCTAAATGCACGACCAAATCATCTATCAAGAATTACTAATGGAGAGCAGCCAAAGAACTTGGATGATAATTTTCCTGATGCCAACTTATTTTATATTGAGATTGATGATGATTATTTTGATGACATTGTTGGATTCTTGAGCACAGGAATGGCTCCCAAGGAATTTATTGCCATGCAAAAAAAATAGTTGGTAGTGTGTGTTGTAGACTATCAACTGATTGCAGTTCATTTATACAAGTTAGGTGTAGATGGAATTCTGAGAAGATGTGTGATGGATCATGAACACTCCATGGTGTTAGCAGAAGCACATGAAGGAATAACTAGAGGTCACTATGCAGGAAATCCTACAACATAGAAGGTGTTTCACACAGGATTATGGTGTCATACAATACATAAGGACACAAAGGAATACTGTCAGACCTGTGATATCTATCAGAGGGTGGGAAAACCATCCAAAAGGGATGAAATGCCACTAATGCCCCAAGTAACCTTACAAGTGTTTGATAAATGGGCTATGGATTTCATTGGACACATTAATCCAATAGCAAGTAGATCAGGAGCCAGATACATCATTACTATGACAGAATAATTAACCAGGTGGGAAGAAGCAACCCCAATGAAGGATTGCAGTGCAAAAACTACAACACTATTTCTCTTTGAGAACGTAGTGACCGAATTTGGATGTCCTAGAATTTTATTGAGTGATCAAGGAACCCATTTTATTAACAGTACAATCAGATCCATGACAAAAGAATTCGAGATATATCATCAAAAGAGAACACCTTACCATCCCCAGGAAAATGGTACAGTAGAATCTTTTAACAAGATTCTAGAGAATGTATTGACAAATATTTTCAAAGTGAACAAGAATGATTGGGATTTGAAGGTATCAACAGTGTTATGGGCTTACAGGACTACATGCTAGAAGCTTACAGGACTACATGCTAGAAGGATTTCATGAGGAGGTACAGAAAGAAAAGGACAAATCTTGGCATGATAGGCACATAAAGAAGAAATTTTTTAAGGAAGGAGATCTAGTTCTTCTCTATGACAACAGATATCTACAACACCCAAGAAAGTTCAAAATGCATTGGTTAGGGCCTTATCAGGTGGAGGCCATTACAAATGGATGTGATTTACAATTGAAATATATTGTAGGAAAGAATCTCAGAGGACTAGTGAATGGAAGTTGACTGAAACTGTATCAAGACAGTCGACCTAACAAACTAAGGTAAAAACATAGACAAAATGTATGATTGTACATATTGTATATAGTAGATGTTAGAAGAAAAAGACAAAAATCCATAAAAAGAAGAAATATAAAAAAAGATAAAAAGATAGAAGAATATTAGAGGGTTTTTGATGAAACATATTTGTTAGCATTAACAGTGTGTCGTAGAAAAACCTATGTTGAAGGAACTGTGCGCTAGAAAATAGTTGGAAGACACAAAAAGTGGAGTGCACAGGAAAACATGAAAAAATGACAATTGTTAGTGTGAAACAATTGTCAGTACACTGTCCTGCTATAAAGTTCAAAAAAGGGGGGATATGCGGTCATTTGTGTTTTTTTCGCTAAGGAGAAGAACATAGAGAATATATTAAGTGGGAAAGAGTTAGAATTCGTGTTAGCAAGTGGTGAATTAGAGTTCAACAGTCCAAATTTTAGCAGAATGTCGCCACTGAGGGTTGGAGCGTCGAGTAGGGACGAGTAAAACACAAGAAGTAGTGATCGGGTGACACAAATAGGGACACAATATATGCCCATAGTCATGGACATGGATGAGTCTCATACGCCATAATATGATCCACACACCATGCAAGTTGAGGAGGAACAAAAACCCATCACAGGAGGTCAGGCAACCGAAAGAGGACGTAGAGAGGACAAAATCCGACAAGTCCAGAGGAAAAGGGACACAACAAGGAGAACATTCCATAGATTTAGTGTAGCAAATCCTAGATACATAAGAAGAGAATGAAACAAATCACCAGGGCATACCATAGGTCAAGGTTTTGTCCCCACAAGGGAAGAATAAGGCACGAGCTGAGAGAAGTGCGCAAGGAATATCACGCACACAGTTGGAGTTGGAAATAGTCATGCCAAAAATCCCAGAGGGAGTAAAGGAAGACGATGAGATGGTGGGAGGAGTAGACACCATTACATAATACAATCATGACATGGCTGACACAATCAAATTCCTAGATTTGGCGCAACATAACTATATGGAGAGTAGAGGAGAGGGCCCATCAGGCGTGCCACTTTTGTAGCCTGCGAGTGGATCTTGGGGCTATAAAATATAGGGATCATGAATCTGTTGGATATACTGCACTTTGGGCATGGTAAGCACATCAATGGATGTGTGAAGAAACTCCTAACAAGGGTGCATAGAGGAATTTTGTGGATGGATAGACCAATTCCTATCGATGTTGACTTGATCACAACCATCAACGAGCTACCCATGGATGGGGAGAATCCTGAGCAGTACTTAGAGGATAAAACTAAAGAAAAATCTATCTTCGATGAAATCAATGAAAAGAATGGCATGAAGAGAGGAAATAGGAGAATCATGATCAGTGACATAAATGATCCTGTGATGAGATTTGCTACAAGGTTGTTAGGGTGCAAGTTAATGTGGAAGTGTAGGAAGGAGGAAGTATTAGCAGGAGTGGAAGCAACTGCAATGAAGTGCACGAAGGGGAGCTCGATGATTTGGGCCCCCTATATACTTAATTCTTTCTTGGAGGATTGCAAGGACATATAGGACTGGGGATCTGAGTTCCACTACTCATGGTTACTCATCCTCATTGCACTTGTAGGATGGCAAGAAATGACGTATAGTATGTTCATGTAGAGAATAGGAAAGTGTGGCACAACCCGCTACACGTCAATTAGAATCACAACACACCCAAAGGTGAAGAAAATAAACATCGATGTATTCACTTTATACTTGTCGGAGATCCAAAATTGCGTAGCTGACACATGGAGGATTTCCCCAGAGACTATCCAAGAGTTTGGATAGATAGAAATTTTTCAAGCATCGTGCCATAACATGTTGGTACAGGCGAAGAGAGACCCAGACAAGGAGTGGCTATAGTTGAGCTACTGCGTGATGATGCAAGACATACAGATGGAGGTCCAGGAGTGGGTCGAGGAATGGAAAGTAAGAGTGATCCCAAGGACAGATCCAGGAGGAAAGACTCAGATGTAGGACAAAATAGTCCCTACGTAGCAGACATGAAAAAATAATGCGAGCAAAAAGAATAATTCCACATAAGGCCAAGTGGGGGGAAGCAATCCCATACAAAAGAAAAGGAAGGATGCAGAAGAAATAACAACATGGTTCTACATGGGATCCACTACGCACAGAGCATGCACCAAGAGGAACAACAGAACATGTGTGTGTTGGAGAATAAAGGGAAGAGACACAGGAAATACCCATTGAGGAAGAAATTGGGAAGGATATATGCATGGATACACAGATGCCAGAAGCATATGAGCCATCAAATGCCCAAAGGAAGAGGACATGGGAGAAAAAAAGCGGCTCCAGGAATAAGGAAAAGGCCCACAATAAACCACTAGATACATCACTGACATCAGATGATGTGGAACTAATAGCCACGACAATTGAATACCAATTGTTAGAGGTGTGGGAGAATGCATAGAACCATAGGGCTTCGATTTTGGAGAAAATATAGGAAGTGAAAATTGTGTTGGAGCAGTTGAGGATCAGAGCAAAGAAGTCATCAAAATACAAACCAAAAAAAACTAATGAAGTAGTGCCTTCTGGAGAAACAATTCAAATTATAGCGCATGGGAGCACCAATTTTATCATAACCCCTGAGTTGTTGTTCATCAATGAGGAGGAATCACAGAGTCCCTTAAAGGAAATCGAGACATTGGACTTGGAATTTCCCAATATCCCGACGAAGGTGCTCTATAAATTACAAATAAGTGTCGTGCAATAAATTCAATATAGGGAAAGGTCTGATGCAACGAATATACATATAGCACAGGAGGAGAAGATCACGCTGAAGGAAGCAACTAGCCAATAAAGGAAGGAAAATAAGATAGTGCAACCAAAAGTAGAAGAGATGGAGAAGTACATAGGCGCAGTATTTCAAACCATTCCAGACATCGTAGACTCAGAGGTAGTATCTATTGAAGAGAAAATGAGGAAAATAGAGAAGGACTTGGAGAAGTACAAGGACCAAATAAAGGAGTTGGAGGAGAGCGTAGTACCCACTACTCCTCTAGAAGTAAGAGTGCAGCAAGAAAAATATGCAATAGAATCTGCGAAAAGTATAGCGCAGGTCATACATAGGATGCTAGAGCTATTGGAAAAAAGTGGCCAATTGTGGACACAACTCTTAGAAGATGGAAGCTTGCAAGACCTGCAAGAAAGGGAAGAGAAGGTACATGCAGTAATGGCAGACTTAAAATAGCGATAGAAGTCAATGTCACTTTGAGAAAAAATTAATACAGTTGTAGAAATGAATATACTACAAGCCAAAGAGAAAGCAGTGTAGGCGCAAAAAATTGCAAGACAGGCTCAGTTGGAGCCTCTGCAGGAAAAGGCAGAACAACTAGTCATGGAGATTGATGCAACAAAGACAAGGGTGGAACATATAGGCTTGGTGGGAGGAGATATATTGAAGCCTCTATTCACCGCACAGGTGGTGTAAGCCATGTCGGAGAAGATAAATCAAGTTAAGGAGAAATGCCAGCATATAACATAGATGTATGACGCATTGGCATAGGAAGTGAAAGATGTAGGAGTCTGTGAGTGACTCGAGACGAGTCACGATGTCAGTGTTAGGGGCTTGTTGGCGCGGGCCAATTTTGGGGAGAATCAAGGAGGTTTTGAAGGAATCAAATCAGCACCGAAAATAGAGGAAAATAAGTTTCAGAAAAGAGGAAAAGAAACACCGAGAAAATAAGTTACTTTGTGGACAAACTGTTGGGGAGAAGTTGTAAAGAGAACAAGCGTTGATTTGGAGTAACGGTTGGATCGAGGACCAGCCGAGATTGAGTCAAGGAGAAAGTGGAAAAACCTAATCCGCTTAGGTTTAGAGTTTTTGTAAGGGATTTGTCCCAATTTTTGTATAAGTAGAATGTATTACGACAATGAGATGTTGGTATTTTTCTATTAGTGAGTTAGCCATTTCAGATAGTTAGATAGTAGAGCAGTGAGAAGTTCTTAGTCTTGTGGAGAGACTTTTGCTATCTATGGAGATCGAATGTAATGGTAGAATAAACATACAATGCGTAGCACTAGCTTTTGCAAGAATATGAATAAAAATATAACGTGACAAATCTTTGTGGACGTAGCCCCAGGGGGGTGAACCATGGTATATCTGTGTTTTGTGTGAATGTATCCAGTTTTTCTGATTGTATTTGATTTAGTTAGTTTATGATGAACATGTTAAATGATAAAGGAAATAACACTGCGCACTAAGAATGAACTAATGGAATCTGCAGAATAGTTCTAATTAAATGAAGGTTATACCTAGTGTTTAGATTTGAAACTTATGGTACTGTAGATGAATATTTATCATGGAATACATGCGGTTATAATGATTAATGAATTTTGTTGGTCAAATACTATGTCACTGGTAAGAGTTAGACTTAGCATAATATATGGGTATTCGAGGGTTAGTAGTTGAGAGGATATAATGCTTCAGAGAGAGAAACACATCCCATCCCAAGGTTACAGACATATGAGTCATGTGGCCACCCATAGAAGCCATCTCGGGTGAGATTGCGCAGTTCACTTTGTGCGCTGTGTTTCCTTCTGATATCCATAAGGGCCGATGGTCGAAGGTTTGTTGGTAATCTTGTAGTTAGAACCTGGGTCAGCCCATAAGTCAAACGAACACCATGATGGAGTCACATCTAGGTAAAACCCCCTTAGATAAACCCTCAACATCCAAAGCTATGAAATCCCATCCCCCAAAGAATTTTTTAAATTAAAAATTAGAGGCTTTCCCATCCCCATAGTTTCTTGCAACAATATAATCTCCAAGCTATCGAAATTAATTAATCTTTTGAGGGACAATTGTTTATACTATCCTCATGGGAATCTAGCATTTTTTGACAATATATTCACGAGGAAACTTTTGATGGGGCATGTCCCACTCTATGTACCCCAGTTATTAGTATTTTTTACATTGGTTAATTTATTTTATTTTGTGTTCCATAGATCATTTTAAATGGGACTTCAAACCAAGACAGAGACTACCAATTTTTCCTAAGGCATTTGACCCCATACCCCCAGTAGGGAAACATTCTTTAGGAATACATTCCTTTTTTCTAAGTACATAGTAAGGATAATTTTCAGGATGTAAATTTGTATTAAAACGTGGAACCCTAGGCTAATATTACTAGTCCTTAAAATGAAAAATGCAAAATGATTGGCGATATTTTTGTAAAAATATTCAAATTTCTAAGGATTTTATATAGTTTCTATAACATTTTGGCGATTTTTAAGGTAAATAATTTTATTCTATGGAATTTGGGTGAATCATTTTTAGAAAAAATGGAAATTGATGAATCTTGTTTTGGCAAAAACCATGGAAAATTATCCCCTAAAATCATCTACGGTAAGTAGTGACCCCCCCCGCCCCCCCTCAAGACTGTAATTCCAAAGAGTAAGAAGTTGACTTCCATGTGACCCCCTTGTCTCCACTAATCCATAGGATGATGGTCATCTTCTGGATTAACTAAAGAATCCTCTACTAGTTTGTCATGGTTAGGTCTTTGAATCGACTTTGGAGGTCTACCCCAGGGTTTTTTAGTAGGGACATTCTTCCCCAAACCTTGCAATATTAAACCCCCCAATACCTTGTCATTTGAAATGGAAAAGGAGGGAGAATTGAACACCTTACCCAATGAAGTTGAATCGTCAATGGCATGGCTCTTTTCATCCTTTTTGTTGTAGGAGGGTACATCCTAAGAAATACCTACATCTCCAATTTCATTAGGGGAGCCTCAAACTAACTATCAATGAAATAGACATGTCCCCGATTAGTATGTTAGAGTTGCACTCAAATTTGGATTTCTTCTCCTCTACATTAGTGGAACCTTGCAACACTCCTTGTCCCATGCATTGGACACAATCAATACTAAACTCCTTCATTAATCCTTCATCTTCCTCATCTCTTAGTGAGATCTCCTTCTTCCTTCATACCCTTTTGGTGTAGGGTTTGGAAAAATATTTCAGTAGATGGCCATACAAATGGAACATCGAGCATCAAAAAGATATGTTGACATAGTCCAACATTTGCAAGTACCTCTTCTCTTCAAAAACCAAATCAGTTTTGTCAAAAAAAACCTCTACTTACATCAAGATCAACTAATGTCCTTGCGATTGACCTGTAACCTTCATAGATGAAGCTATCATCCACGAGAATAGTTTTTCCAATATGGTTTCCAATCACATGTAAAGTTTGAATAGTTCAGAATTTCATGGAGAGCCCTTGAAGTTTTATCCACATGGAATAAAAAAGAGGGTTCAAGGAGTTTATGGATAGGTATGACCTATCCATAAACCAAAATTATTTTATATAGAAACCACATCTTCTTCGTTGCGAAATTCAAAACCAATCCAACCTCTTGTTGATAGGTGAGTTGGTGGTGTATAGACTAAAATTGGAACCTAATTCTCCTCTATCCATCTCAGAAGGCAGTCCATCCCTACAAACTTCCCCTCCAAAGTGTGTCCTGAAAGGTCAAAGATATGTTTGACTACAATATCATCCCCAACAACTAAGGAAACATCCTCTCCTCAACTTTTAATTACCTTACATCATTTCCATTTCCTCTAATCGATGCCCTCTCTGCACTACCCTCCATGCAAGTGAATCAAGTCAACCCTTGAACCAATGAACCCAAAACCTTCTTCATAGGCCAAGAAAACCACCCATTCCTTTGGAACTTCTTCAACATATCCTTTATCCATCAATTCTAGAGGGTTCGATCACATAATAGAGTGTTCTTTTTCCAAAAGCTTAACTCCCAAACTAGCAAAATCAACTAGAGATGGTAAACCCAAAGACTTGGCCTATTTAGAAGGGCCATTATAAAAATCCATAATTTGGTAATCAGGCATATGTACCACCATTATTAACACTTCGCATGTCATTTAATCATGGACTCAAAAAACCCGTACCTTCACATTGTTTAAAGTATGGAGAAGTGGTTTCATCTTCCCCTAATGAATAATGCATATTCTCCACAATGGATGCTACACTTGGCAGAGAAAAAAATACTTGGTCTTCGGATTGAACATCATTTGAATAAACCACCAATTGGACCTCTTCTTCCATGGTCATATGCTTCGAATCCACCACTAGTCAAAGTTCTTATTATGTATTTGAATCATGAGCTTATTGAAGACAATAATGTATTATTGAATGGATTATTTCGGACATTGAAAAATATGGAACCATCAACAATTGAAGTTGTGGAGATATCCAAATGGATAAAAATGTTTTCAAAGAGCCTACAAAGTGTGTCACAATGGAGAATAGGTTTGGGAGAAATCGAGGTGATGGTAGAAAACCACAAAGATTAGGAAAAAAAACCTACCATACAGAGAACCCAAAGATAATAACCATCCTCAACTACATAAAATTCTTATCCCAGAGATTGCCTCCACCCACTCATTTCCTTATCAATTCCCTCACCACCTCCATAACTATAAATATATATCCATCCATTTCATATAAGGGTTTTTAATCCAAAAATCACCACAAATAAATCACCATGAGTGGGGTAACGCTAGCCCATGCATTACCAAGGCCATCGGATAACCAAGTTATTATCAATGTAGAACCATGTGTGAACTATTTGATCTCACCACAGAGAAACCCTACCTCGTGCTTCATTGTGTGTGTATCAACATAGAACCAATGTATTATCACCATAGATATTATTTTGTATCACCACATAACCATTTGAAATTTTGAACTCACTACAACCCTAGACCGCACATCACTGTTCTTGTATCACTGTAATTTGTGAGCCATTTTATCACACCACGAAGAAACGCTATCTCACATCATCATTCAGTCAAACATTCTTCGATTCAAAACCCATTATACTTCACCATATATTATCTATACTTCTTCGTAGAGTCTCCTCGCTAAAAGAGAACATACTTCATGGTAGACCCTTACACACACACACACACACACACACACACACACACACACACAAGAATAAGCCATCATGCACAATATCGATAATATTACAAATATTATCACTTCTAAATTTAAGGAGAACATATGTGTGATAAATACTTAGTGGATAAAAGGACATTAAGATACTATGGTCAACCCTAATTTATAAGATCAAAAGAACCTCTCATTTTTTAGAAATGCAAAGAAGAAAATCAACATTGTTGAAATAATAACAAATTCTCGCGAGCTACATAGTGAAACTAGGAGTTGGACAATTCCCAAAACATTGTGGGATGAAATAATCTGTCATCTTTGTGACCATGGATGATTTTAAGGATGGAAATTTATTTTTAAATGTATGAACCTTGGTGAATATTACTAGTCCTTCATATGCCAACAATAAATGTTTAGAGATATTTTTGTAAAAATATTCAAATTTATAAGGATTTTATATTGTTTATATAAAATTTTTGTGATTTTTAAGGTAAAATAATTTTGTCCTTTAGAATTTGGGAAAGTCATTTTTAGAATAGTGAATCATTTTTTGGTAAAAACCATGGAAAATTATCCCATGAGCTAAATTTAGCCCCTAAAATCATCCTTGTTTGTGACACTAAGAGGGTAAAAGATGAAAAACACTTCCTCTTATATTTCCCTGGATATACCCATATTAGATTCCAATTTAAAAATATTTGTTTGTGACAATAAAGACCTTCCTAACCTCCTAATTCATCAAAACTATGGTGATCTTGGAAGGATTCTCTCAATGCTTTTTGAGCATAGAAAAACAATTTTAAAGAAATCAAAGTGATCTCTTACCTTCTTAAGGTCCCATAGAACAATTGGTCTCAGTGGATCTAATCATCATCACACACACATATAATTGAAAATAAAAAAAAATTATAGTTAAAACATTTCAATGGTATGTTCATGTATAATTCCTTCCATGCTCAATATGAAGTTGACATGTAACATGCTAATTTTATAATACACATAAATATCATATCTCTCTTTTTTTTCAATCTTTTAAAAAAAAAATATGGGGAAAAATTATCCAACTTCATATTCACTATGTTTTAATGATAAAACTCAAAACACCTAAAGGGGTTGGATCCAATGGTCAAATTTATGTCAATTCCCGCTAGCTCAATCGGTTAAGTTGTGGTTTTCATTTGCTAGGCGACCCGAGTTCAATATGTTAAGGGTTGGTGTAGCCCAAGGTTGAGTGCACATTTCTAACAAAAATAAATAAAAAACTCAAAACTTAAAATGTATGAACATTTAAATATGTTAAAATATATATTTTTAATTATTGTTAAACTATTTAACTCAATCATTTAACTTACTCTATTCACCTATTTCTCTTTCATTATTACTATCATTAATTATAAATATTATATATTTTTATCAAACTAATACATTACATGCATTATAACATTTATCTCATTTCAAACTAAGAACTAATCCTTATGACAATAATCCAATATATACCCTAAATTTGATAAAAAAATTTATTAAGAGGTGATAAAAAATTAAATATACATCATATTTCCTACTTAAAATCAAGCATGGATCTGAGAATTCAACATGTTTAAATTTCACATATCAAGTGGAGTAAAGAGATAAGTCTTTCTTTCCACTTCTCTTTGTTATAGCAAGATTTGCCTCACCATTGCTATCTTGCACAGATGGCCTTTTTCCATTTCCCTTTCCAGACTTATCATCCCCTTTTGATGAATCCAGAGCTAAAAATATACATTTTTCCACATATACTCTCCCTATCTGCTATGCAAGATGTGTATACGCTTGTTGATCCACTACAACCCGCATACATCAGGATTTGTGCCAGAAAATACAAAATAAGGTCGGGTTTCCATGTCACAGTAGGAGATCTCTGATCCTTGGCCTTCCACATATTGGAAACGTTCTGAATCGACCCTTCAGTTGCATCCTGAAGGCTATAAGAGAACAATTTCAACCTATGGAAAAAATGAGAAAGCATTCAACTTTGAGAGCAAAGTTACTCTGGAGAAATTACTTCATATTGAGTCTACATCCCTTTGTCCCTCAAGTATGAACATAGTGTTCATCCCCCAAGCTCTTTCCCTATTGTTGAGAAAACCTCATTGCCTCTTTCCTATGAGCTTTCCTTTTGTGGAGGATTGAAGTGGTGGAAACCCAGTTGGAAGGAACTTGGTTTCTTGGTTTCGAACCGTGCTAACATAGAAGTATGTATCGTTGTCACTTATGTTGATAAATTATTAATAGAAATACTCCTTTCCCGTCCTATTGGTATCTTGCAAATATATGATTATTATCCATGGGTGTGTTTGTAATGTTTATTAATGGATTATGCCATCTGATGTGCTAACCGCTTTTATATTATCACTGTATACTTGCTATGCTTGTTTGTTGAGAAATTCTTGTAGGTATAAAGCTTTGGGTCAAAGTGCTCAACGGTGGAACATCATCAAACGTTGGATCGTGGTAGGCTTATTTCTTATATTTCACATTAGCTTATATATCATATGTTGGAATTGAGTTGATTTCTGCAGTCATACCTGTCTGTTGTGGTTTACCCTTGGCAATAGAGAGTTTTTCCCTTGTAACAGAAATGGAAACTCCACTGGGGAGAGATCTTCCTTCTAAGGGTTGAAGTACTTTTTCTTCTTACATTTCTCTTTTTCCTTTGTGTTTCTTGTCATATCACTGCTTGACATGTCCTGTTCACTCTGGGTCTGAATTTTTAGCGTTTTTCCCTTGCCTGGCCTTGTTTTAAAGAACATACGCCCTTTTTTCCTTGACAGTCATGTGTATATACACGCTTGTTATCTCACTGCAAGAAGCGTATATATGCTTTGTCTCCTGAACAATCATGTATACCACTTCCCTTGACTTGTTTTCTTGGTTTAGTGACTGTTGGGTAGGATTTGAAGGTTGTTGAGCCTTGTTAGGTCTCTGTAGTGTCTATTGAGATTATCTGGGATGACAGGAAACCTGTTTAGAGTTGAATTTTTTGGCGGAGTCTTTCTCTTTGTTTTGCATTTTTTATTTGTCCTTATTCTCTGGACTGTTTGCGTGGTTGCTTGGTATTCTTCTCAAGTTATTGCTTTTATACACAGTAGAATTTATATATCAGGTTGCTCATCAGTCCATGCATTTTCTTTTTAGTATATTGAAAATACAAAAAATTAGGCATTTTTCATTGGTTGGCATTTTCGTCTTTGAATCTTTATCATTAGCTTAGTGCATTTAGTGAGAGATTGCATTTTACTTCTGAATTGCAGAGTTGAAATTGAAGACTGCACTGTTCTTATTAGCATATCATTCATTGAAAAGTTAAATATAGAATTTTCATTATATCCATATTTATTTTCTTGCAGAGTCATAACATCACGAGTTTCACTTCCATACCTTTTTGAGTAACCACGACCAATAAAATTTATGCTTTAAACTAAAATTGATTAGTCACGATTTTATTTTTTAAGGTGCACAAACTAGCCTAGGATTTAGTGCCTTGGAATAGGATCTTGTGAGTAAACTTCTCCAAGGAAATTAAATCAACATACGCGTCTGAGACAGGGAGTTGAGAATTCCATTGTATAATTGGTAATATCAGGAGGCTCCACTCACATTGGAGTTAATCACGAGGTCGCATGAAGTTAATTGAAGGGATAACCCCTGGATACTCACCTATCGTCATAGATATTTCTGTGGATTTATTTGTATTTGGGGATCTTGCTAGTACCCATACCTCTATGAGAGGCAGTGATTTCAAGGTTTCGGGCTTTGCTACCCTGCCCATACGGTGATATGAACTTACGACTGCTCACCTGTGCATCAATTATATAGTGGTTGATTAATTGCTTGACTTAGGTATCTCATAGGTTACTTGCAGAGGTTATTTTTCTTGTATCCTGAGTCAGATAGGGGTCGGACAACACACAACCTTTATGGAGGATTACCTCTCTAGGGGGATCTGACCGACTAGTTGTTAAGACTACAAGGGTCGTTATAACTGATTTTGTTACCTCCAAAGTTTAGTAGGGAGTCTCAGGTCCCTCTTGGACGAGACATACCTTCTTTAGCAAGGGAGGCCACTTAGCCACTTGAGCCCATTTGCATGCATATTGGCCATTTGGATTTTTGGTATGATCTTTGACTTCTAGTTGGCCTTAGGATATATTTTTATTCGTTGGAGAGTCATAAGTCATCATGGAGTTGGACCGGATTCCTCGCAGGTCCCGTCGGTTGTTAGAGTTACCACTGGTTTTTGAGTTCTTTCCTTCTAAAAGGTGTAGAGTTATCAGGAGTGGTACACACACATCCACTTTTCAGACTTGTGGTTCCACAAGGATGAGTACCGAGTCTAGTCTTTAGAACACTGGGAGTTCTTCGACTCCCATACCCACTATAATTAATGGCACCCCTTCGACACCTGCAACCACTACAGTCGTAGTGTCGGTGGCTTATACCGGTATTATGGCTCGACCTGTAGCTAATGCTTCATCTCTTGCCTAAAACCCTTTTGGGGGTTTTGGCCACTCGTCGAGCTACAATGTTCAGACCATCCCTATGGCTTCTATTCCATTTTCTTATGGTATGCCTAACTTCACTTCGTAGTTTTCAATTTCCATCCCAACTGCTGGCCCTAATGCTAGCTTTGGAATTGGGGGCACTACACCTCCTTACACTCCTTTCCTGTTTGGTGTTTCTCATATTCCCCAAGCGAATCCTAATGTAGGAAGTGTCCCTATTATTAACCTCGGGTCTAATCCTTCTACGTCTGGATGGAACAACCCATCTGGCAGACCAACTCCGTCTTATATCCCTATCCCCTCGATGTCGATTCTGACCAATACTTTTGGCATGGCGAATCCACTTCAATCCTCCGAGTTCCCACCTAGAGGAGGTTAGTCTTACACTTTGGGCACTCCCCAACCTAGATCTAATCCAGTTGGGGGAAATTTTAAAAACCCTCAGCTCTGCGGGTGTCTTTAGGTGGTGTATGCTTAGGGCCATCCACAAATAATGTGGCAAAATATAGTGTCGTCATAGAAATTTTGCGCGATGCCATTTATGTTATAAGGGAAAAACTCTCTATGGACAAGGGTAAACTACAACAGACAGGTATGACTGCAGAAATCAACTCAATTACAACATATGCTATATAAACTAATGTGCAATATAAGAAATAGGCCTACCTCGATCCAACGTTTGATGATGTTCCACCATTGAGAACTTTGACCCAAAGCTTTATACCTGCAAGAAGTTATCAACAAACAAGGAGAGAAAGTATACAGTGATAATATAAAAGGGGTTAGCACATCAGATAGCATAATCTATTAATAAACATTACAAACATGCCCATGGATAATAATCATATATTTGCAAGATATCAATAGGATGGGAAAGGAGTATTTCTATTAATAATTGATCAACAGAAGTGACAACGATATAGACTTCCATGTCGGCATGGTTTGAAACCAAGAAACCAAGTTCCTTCGAACTGGGTCTCCACCAAAGGCAAGATCATAGGAAAGAGGTAATGAGGTCCTCTCAACAATAGGGAAAGATCTTGGGGTTTGAACACTGTGCTCAGACTTGAGGGACATAGGGATGCAGACTCAATATGAAGTAATTTCTCCAGAGTAACTTTTCTCTCAAAGTTGAATGCTTTCTCCTTTTTTCCATAGGTCAAAATTGTGGTCTTATAGCCTTCAGGATGCAACTGAAGGGTCGAGTCAGAAGGTTTCCAGTACGTGGAATTTCAAGGATCATAGATCTCCTATAGTGACATGGAAACCCGACCTTATTTTTCATTTTCTGGCACAAATCCCGATGTACACGGGATGTAGTGGATCAACAAGTATATACGCATCTTGCATAGTAGATAGGGAGTGTATATGTGGAAAAAAGTATATTTTTAGCTTTGGATTCAAAAAAAGGGGATGATAAGTCTGCAGAGGGAAATGGAAAAAGGCCCTTTTCACAAGATAGCAATGGTGAGGCAAATATTACTATAACACTCTCTTTTTTCTATACATTAGTTTTTCTACCAGGCTTTTTATCAAGTACCCAACTTCTCTGATCTTGGGCCTAGTAATTGTTTTCTTTTTTTGGAAACTGAACCTTGTCTTCCTTGGTGGTTACCTACAACTTAGAGGAGGTTTCTTACAGTTAAAACTGGAGAGACTAGTTATAGTCATTTCGTGTGTTTTGAGAGATTGTCTTCAACAATTTAGGGGGTTGCCTCCTTATTACAACTCAACACCATTAAACTACTATATTATCTCCTCATTTCAACAATTTAATGCTTAATAGGTTCTTGCACGATGACTTCGGTTTCAAATGATGACATATTAAAAGAAGTCATGAAACTAATGAACCTAGAGGATGAGGCAGAGTGGCACAGGGGAGGTCTTTTCAATGAGACAGGTTCATTGGGTGTAAAATCTAGCACATATATTCACACCTCTACTATGATGTCCCACAGTACAGGCACTATTACTCAGCCCTTTACATCTTTTCCTATTTTCCCGCCGATACTTTCGAATGCCCCAACAAAGACTGTTTTGGTTGGTTCACTTGTAGGTTCATACACATTTCCACCTAAGAATGGACTAGAGATGATTTTACATACTAGTTTGGGGGATAAAGGTGTTGTCTCTGCATGTAGAAAAAGGTTTACACATAGATTTTCTCAATGGACTGGGGTTAGAAAGAGGGTGTGGAAGGATAATAAGTGAGTTTGGAGGATGGTGTTGTGGGTAGATGTTGGTCTCAAAGAGACATGTAGATTGGCACTTTGTGGCTTAGTAGGGAGACTATCATACTCCTATTTGGCATCCAGTCTCGTTCCTGAATGGATGGTAAAAAACTGGAAGCCCATACTTGGATATGTCCCTGATATCCTCTATCTTTCCAAGGGTTGGATGAGATTCATTTGCAAATAACCAAAAGATGCTTCTCTTTTATTGAATAATTTATTGGTTATGGGAGGAAACAACTTAATTTTGAAGAGATGGAGGGTGGCTTTTGATCCACAGACAAATAATTTCCAACTAAGGCATTTATGGGTTCTTTTGCCAGGCCTCCCTGTACATCTATGGAATGAGGAATCTTTGAAGGATATAGGAGATTCTTTGGGTCAGTTTATCCCTCTAGATGAGTCGACTTTGATAAACTTAGTAAGAAAAGTTGGGCAAATTTTAGTGGAAATCAACATTCATGGTGGGCTCCCAGAGATGCTAGATATTGATTGGCAAGGTCATCATATAAAACAATGGTTAGACTATCAAGGTATCCCATTCAAGTGCAGTTGGTTCTACTGTACAGGACACCTGCATCTTGACCGTAGTGGAAAGGTTATGGAATAAAAGTCTGAAGAAACACTCCTACAAGAAGATCCTCCAGATTATATGAATGAAGTGGACTCGATAGGGGATGCACCGTTTCACTTTGATGCTAAGCATGGACCTCCATTGGAAGAGGTGACTACACTAACAGGCAAGTTGAAGTTATATTGTCCATCAATTTTCTCTTCCTTATCTCTTTGGGAAAGGGATGCCATAGAAAATTTAGGATGGCTATTATCATCTACTTCCTTAGCCAAGAATGTTTCTGAAGAGAGTTTAGGCATAAATGTTCCAATGAAGGGGCCCTTAGAACACTTTCCTGGTTTATTATTGCCTCCTTTGGCTTCACTTTTCCCACCCTCTAATTCCATAATGTTACTGACGCAGCCGCACCTGCAAGCACGCCCGCTCACACAGGATCTTCTCTTTCCTCGGCTTGAAGAACTCCAAGGTTCTTCTATTTCCCTATCGGGAAATCCGCACCCACAGTTCTCCTCGCGCGACTTGCCTCCTTTTACTTATCGGGAAATCAGTACTCGCAACTTCGCGAATCTAATGGTTGATCACTGGGCTCTCGAAACCCCGAGACCCAATGCCTGGTCAATGCTGACTTCCTCCTTTCGGAACTTTCCTTATCGTGATTTCTCTACTCGCGATATCGAACCACTCGATTTACCGAATTCCAAACCCTGATGCGCCGAAACTCCGATGCGCTCGCGGGTTGACTTTTCAACGGTCTCATCGCCTCGTCGGGATTTTGGATTTTGCGGTATCGCGAATCCTAATGTCAATGGAATCGGGAATTTCCTTTCCCTGATCCCCGATATGGTACACCACCTGTCCTCCACTAACTCCTGTTGTGGCCCCACACACCTTCTCCCATCGGGATATCGCGATATCGCAATTCTCGTTGCAACAACTTGGAGCTTTGACTTGCAAATCCCTGATACACGATATCACGTGTAGATCCGACGGTCCTTGTGACTTGGATCGATGGCTCTTCCCCTCCTGAGCTTTGAACCTCTTCCACACTTCCGTTTTAACCTCCGTGCACCTCCGCAATATCCGACGGCCCTCGAAACTTCACGAAATCTCCTCAGAGGATTTCGACCGTCTGTTCTTCCTTTGATGATTTTGCGAAATGACTGCATTCCTCTCCACGAAACTCATCCGCCTGCTCGCAAACTTGGAGCTTCTTCCTGATCTTTAAAATGCAACTTCGACCACTGTCCTTCATCAAATCTGAGGCCTTATCACTCCTGAACTTCACTATGACTCTAAGTCTTTGGAAACCTCTTGCACGCACTCCTTGCGACAACACTTCAACCTCACTGAGTGTTGAAGTCCCTCGACCCTGCGCACACCTGTAACAACAGTCTTTTAACACTTCACTCAAGTTCGCAACCCTGAGACTTTTACCTGACCTGCGCACTCCTTGCACGGCCCTGTGCCTAACTGCACCTTCGAGGAAATGAGAACAAAATCTATCTCTAATTGAACCCTTTTGTCAACGCACTCCTTGCGGACAATTCGACTGCGCTCCTTGCAGGAATCCTCTGGATCAATTAGAGAAGCAATTGAAACTCATTCCATCTCCCTTTCAAACTTCAATTCCACCATGAAATCACATACACAACATATAAAAGCGAATTTATGATAGGAAGAAAACAGTCATGAGCATATCAACATCAAATACACAGAGAATCAGATACTCAACCATGAATTTGAATCAAAGTTCTTCTATTAATTCAAATGTCTTTACATGGGTGTTCTTTTCACAGTTCTCTGCTTTCTCTTCTCCTATCTTCTTCCTGGATTGATTATTTACAATGATACAATGAGGGTGTCTATATCCGTTTTCCCTCCTGCTTCTAAAATTGTCTAATCTATGAATTCAATTTCTACCTACTTTCATTAACTAGATTAAGTGTCGTATACCTACTAAAGGATGAGAGATATCCGCTCAAGGTCCATTACAATACATAAAGTGTGCCTCATTAAGTTTTTACATTAATGTTCACGCAATAGTTTCAAGGCAATTTCAAAATTTGTGCTGGCTTATCCAGCTGTCTTTCGCCTCCGCGCTGGCTCACTTGATGAGTTGGCGATGCTCCTGCATCAGTTACCCTCCAGAAATTCCATAGGGACGTCCACACTTCCTCTTGCTCCATGTTTTATCTCTCGGGAACAGGGTAATAACCCTTCCCCTTCCTCTCCTTTTTTGACCGACACAATCGTGGAACCTAGTTTTAGAGAAGCCAAGGAGGATGAGTCCTCACTCAACATAGTACTTGATTCCCTAATCCCTTTCATTAAGGATAATAAGGATGCTATTATATTTCCCACCTACCAAGGGAAGGCCCTCCTTGATCCTTCATCACACTCAGAGGAAAATACTTCAAAGCCTCCTTTGGCAAGGGATGGGAAAGACTACACCTGGTCCAGGGGACTAGGTATAGAACTCTGTCCATTAAAAACAAGAAGTAGTTGGAAAAAGATGGCACGAGATTATTTATAGTTAGCTGAGTATGTCCCCTCCACCACTGACAGTGGGTCTCTTAGAGCAATGAAATCCCTGGCAAGGGCTAAGTAATGTTAGTATTAACCTTAAATGTAAGAGGGATTGGAGGCACCCTCAAAGTTTCTTCAGTGCGACGACTCTTGGAACACACCTGTCCTGATATCATTTTCCTTCAAGAAACATTGGTGAACGAGCAGAAAGCAAGGGACTTTATCCATCATTTTCGTCCATCCTGGGTATCGAGTTCAATTAATTCAGTGGGTACCTCTAGGGGTCTCTTAGTTTCATGGGACCCATTATTATTTTCATTTGATTTTTTTCTCACTGTGGGTGGTATCTTGTTAACATGAAAGAGTTTAATTAATAATCGAGAGATAGTGCTGCTAAATATATATGGGCCATGCAAGGACAAGAAACTATTTTGGAATTCTTTGGATGCAAGTAGTATTTTATCTATCAAAAACCTGATTACAGTGGGGGATATAAATATCATTCTGTAAGCAGACGAGGTATGGGGTGGGTCCCATGGGACTGGTATTTCAGAGGATTATTACAAAGAGATATTTTATTCAAACAATTTGATTGACATAAAGCTGACCAAAGTGGTACTGACTTGGAGAAATGGCCGCATAGGTCAGAAAGTGGTTTCAAGAAGATTAGATAGGTTTCTGGTTGCTGAAGATATTTTAAATGATATTGGACTATACAGGTCATGGGTTGAATTCCCATATATCTCATATCACGTGCCAGTTCTACTTCAGTTGGATTTACCACCTGCATACAAAATATATCCCTTTAAATTTAATGAGCAATGGCTCAATGATAAGGGGTTTGTGGATATAGTCATTAAGGTTTAGAATGATCTGGTTTTCCTCACTGAAGGAGAAAAACAGAACAGGATCATCGGGAAATTAAAAGAAATAAAAAAACAAACTAAAATTTGGCATAAAGAGAACCTAATCAGAAACAAAGAGAAGCTTCTATCGTTGGAATCAGACATAAAGGATACAATAAAAAATTTGGGAGGTGATCCAACTGATCATACAGTCACATTATCTCTTCGACATTCAGAAATGGAAAGGAATGGGATATTAAGAGGTGAGGAAGAGAAATGGATATTACATAGTAGGGCTCTTTGGATGACCAATGAGGATAACAATAAAAAATACTTTCATAAATTTTCTAGCTTCAATAGAGTTAGGAAACACATTTGGGAAATCAATAATGGGAATGGGGACATTGTTACTGAACAAGATTCTATAAAGGAAGCAACTATTAATTACTTCAAGGAATTATACAAGCTAGCTCTGACTATTCCGAGCACAACTGAACAATGCAAGCTACTAGATTTCTATCCTTAGATGATAAATGAGGAGGAGTCTAGATCATTGTTCACACATGTTTCCTTGGAGGAGTTGAAAGATGTTCTGTTCCTTTTTAAGAAAGAAAAAATCCCAGGACTAGACGGATGGACAACCAAAATCTTTATTTTCTTCTTTGATCTTTCAAGGTAAGATATCCTTGCTATGGTGGAAGAATCAAGAAGTTTAGATGCTATCGCAGGAGGCCTAAACTCTACTTTCTTGGCATTAATCCCTAAGGCTCATAATCCTTCTTCATTTGATGATTTTCGACCAATTTCTTTATGCAACCTATGCTACAAGATAATATAAAAAATTATCACCAATCCACTAAAACCTTTCCTCTCGAGGGAAATATCCTTTGAATAGATGGGGTTTTTAAAGGGAAGGTGTATTGAAGATGCCATAGGCACTGCTCATGAGAGTCTTCATAGTATAAAAAAGAAAAGTTTGAAAGCCCTTGTTTTAAAATTGGATTTAAGGAAATCTTACGATTGTATTGACTAGGATCATTTAAGATCGATCCTTCTAAAAATTGGAGTAGGGATCCAAATGAAAAATTGGATCATGTCATGTGTCAGATCATCCTCATATGCAATGTTAATTAACGGGGAGGCTACAAACTTCTTTAGAAGTGGCAGGGGAGTTCGGAAAGGATGCCTTCTATAACCATTGCTTTTCATATTAGTGATGGAAGGTCTTAGCTTAATACTGAAAAATAGTCTAGAGAGAGGAACCATAACATGTATAAAAGTTTTGAGGATGATAAAAATATTGCATCTTCTATTTGTGGATGGTGTTATCATTATGTCACGGGAAAGTGTAAGTGAATGGAAGGAAATAAACAACCTCATTGGTATTTTTTGCAAATCTTTGGTTCTGTCAATTAATCATACAAAGACCATTGTTCATTATGAAGGACTCTCGGAGGTTGAATTGGCTCCTTTCAAACTATTCCCCCCATTTACCTTTAGTGCTCTATCTGGCGGTTTCAAATATTTGGGATACTATCTAAAGATTGGGGCTCAACGCGCAAATGATTGGGACTGTTTAGTATCCAAATTAACAAAGAAATTTAGATTATGGTGTAACCAGTGGCTATCCCTGGGAGGTAGATACATCTTGGTCAAAATAGTGCTGGAAGGCCAGCCAATCTATTGGATGTCAATGGAAGCCTTGCCTCATTTTGTTATAAATAAGATTAGAAAAGTGATGTTCCATTTTCTATCGAATGGCCATTCAAAGACTCAACACTACCATTTATGCAGATGGGAGGAATTATCCAAACTAAAAAAGACTGGGGGCTAGAGTTTTCGAAATATTTATTTTTTCAATACTGCTTTGAATGCTAATACACTTTGGAGGGTTTTAAATCAGGATAGTATATGGCATCGTGTTGTGATGGATAAATATCTGCAGAATTCAACTCTCATCAACTGGCTTAGTAATACATCCCATTTCATCAACTCAACATCGAGGATATAGTCCAGTCTTACACGCACTATGCCCCTTAACAACCACTGGATCAGGTGGCGACCAGGCACAGGACATCTTATTAATATTTGGAGAGACCATATACTCGACATTGGAGATAGGTCCTTTCTCCTTAAAGAGACCATTACTCATATAAATAAAAAACAAGTTATTGTACTAGCACAAGAAGTGGTGGCAAGGGACCTAGTTACTTCGATGGAGGTGTGGATGAGCAACGAGGAATTAGAGCCGACAGGGTTACTCTTTTCTAATTGGGATACCTATATCAAGGAATTAAATGGAGATGGCATCTCTCTCCATATAAATGTTGAAGATTCTCTATTGTGGATGGGTGGAGACACTAATGGAGAATTAACTATAAAAACTTGTTACGATGCCATCTTATCTATTTAGGAGCTCCTGGTATGGCACGACTGGCAGATTCAGTTTTGGAAATGGAAGTTACAATTGAAGGTAATTTTATTTTTCTCGTTGTCTATACACAATAGGATTCTAACTTGGGACATATTACAAAATAAAGGCTAGATTGGCCCGAGTTATTGCTATCTTTGTAATCAAAAAGAGGAAGAAAACACACATCTGTTCATTGAGTGTATCTTTGCAAAATTCGTCTGGGCAAAATGTGCACACATTCTCAAGTTTAATTACAAGTGGGTTGGACCTTCCCTTATGAAATGTATGAACTCATGGACAATGAACAAGCATTTATCAAAAATATTGTTGATCTTGACCTCCTGGTATATATGGAAAGAACGTAATAAAATTCTTTTTGATGGTAAATCGCCCTCGTCCTGGGAAATTGTCTTCAAGGTACTAGGAGCACTTAATAAAAACACACCATCTCTGAATTCTCAAAGGTTAAGACAAAATCCAATCGTGCGGATTTATGGATACTCATTGGCTTTTTTCGATGGAGCAACTATAACTGGAGGATCGAACTGTGGCATAGGGGGAACCAAAAAATGCACAAATTCCCAAGTTTATCGATGGTATTTCAATTGTGGAGCTGGATAAAATATAAAAGCTGAATTTTTAGGAGCTTGGGCCACTCTTACCACCTCAAAGTTATTGTACATTCAATATATTCAGGTTTTTGGGGACTCATAGTTGATAATTGACTGGCTAAATAAAAAAGGGAAACTCCAAGCCATCAATATTGAAGGTTGGAAACGTAGAATTTTGGATTTGGTTTTCACTTTCAAAGGTATATACTTTCATCACATTTTTAGAGAAGCAAATGGGGAGGCTGATCACTTGTCAAAGAAATCTCTCTCGGTGACAAAAGGAAGGATTTCATATTTCACTTGGGATGGAGAGAGTGCGAGGCCTACTCTCCATGTGGATACCTTTTAAATTCTATGATTACTCCCTTTTTTGTTAATTCTGGAACAATACCTTTTGGCATGGATTTTGAATGTAATCACAGGCCCCTAGTTGTTAATATTCTATATATTAACACTTCTCTGTGTATGGTTTATTTTGTAACTATTTTACTTCAAAGACTGGTCTGCTTTTCTTTAGATCATAGTGAACAACTTATTTTTGATAAGTATTATGTTGGTCCAAGTGGATCGGATTAGACACGATCATGGATCTCAAATGATGTAAAATAAATTATTATCTAATATAATTTTGTGAGAATTTTCTATTGGAAAAAAATAGTGGAGTAAAGATCTATCTAATATAATTTTGTGTGAATTTTCTATTGGAAAAAAATAGTGGAGTAAAGAGCCTTAACTTGTTTAAATTTCACCCCGGATGGGGTGCCACCTAGCACAGAGTGGCCACGTGGTACAGCATTGGGCCAGGCCTTAAATATAGGCCACCAACCCCCATCCCCTCGCCATTAAGGATGGGGGCAAGCTGGTTTAGACAGGTTGATGAGCCAAGACTTCTTGCACGTGTGATGGGAACAAAACCATAGAGCACTCAACGAGATGCCTTAATGGCGGGTCTGGTCACTTTACTCTTCATGAATTTACTTGATTTCGGCAAGGGAGAGGCTCATTTGGAGCTAAAGCTGCAGCCTTGGTGCATCCTTGAGCTTTGGTGCGACTGCAATGGTCTAACTATCACTAGAGCCACTGCTTGGCACATCCAAATGCCAAGGGAATGAGACAAGCCCCACAGGGGGGCTGCCTAGTATGCTTTAGCCATGCGTAGGAAGATACAACAAAAAATCGAGCAAGCAATGTCCATGGCAAGGACGCAGCTTATCCGAAATCATAGAAGACCTGAGTCGCCTCCCATGGCCTATATTGAAGATATTATCCCGGACGAACCCACTCAAGTCCCCCCAGCACACCTTCTCTTCACAGTCCCAGACAATTGGAACCCGCCGACATGTTTTCCTGGGGAAACTATCCAGTGGGCCGTCAAGAAACATCACATCTCCAACACAAGAGAAGTCCAATTGGACGATTTCCCCCCTGCTATATCATAAAAGAAATTCCAAAAAAAATGGATGCAGAACTGACCGCAGGAGCAGTCGAGATCCCTCCAACAAAATCCCTGGAACGAAAAGAGGCAGTCGAGGTCGAGGCAATTGGTATGGAAGGCAAGGAGTTAGAGGCTAGTTTGGATAGGGAGGGTGCCATCGCTCCTATGCCATGTCCTATGTATGTCATGCAGGAAGAAGGGCATGGCCACCTCCCACTCCTCCACCTGGACCACCTGAAGTTAATCTTTGAACTACGGAGCTTGGTGGAGGACCTAATCCCCCGAACCAATCTAGTAAGCCAACAATTAGACCTGCTCTACAAGGCCTACTCCAATACACCGCCAGGAAAGCGCTACCCGACATGTGCACAGACCTTCGTGCTGACAACCACCGAGGATTGCGAGGGCGATGTGGATGAAGGCGAGGCCACCGGGTAAAATTTCACAGTTAATAGTTTCATTCTTTTTATCTGTTTTCCTCAGACTAGGCAGGGCTAAACGCCATTATTTTGTAACTCTAAGACTCAAATCTTACTCTCAGACTAATGGCTGCCAGTTGTCTTGGTTTCCTTCGGGTAAGACAAATGGCAGCCAATCTATCTCCCTCATATATTGCATAGATAGCCAGCTGTCTCGGTTTCCGCTTACACGGCGAGAGAGTTGGCAGACATGGTGTTTATGGTTTAACCTTTTTTTGGAAAGTTAATACAACAGGCTCTGCTCTTTTTTACTTAAAAAAAAAAAACTTGTTTAAATTTCACGTACCAAGTGGAATAATAAGCCAAGGATACTAGATATTCACCGAGTATGACCTTTCATCATATTTAATGGCAACCATAGACATAAACACAATTTTCAGATTTTTAACAAGATATCTTGACTTAGATAATAATCGAGGGCACGCCATAGATCCCTAATAAGACTTAATTTTTTTCAAATTCATAAATTTGTATTAAAATTTTTACCTAACCCATACAAATTTACAAATTTGCAAATATTATCTATTTCTGTCCGAACAAACAGAAATTCACAAAGCTGTAAATATTCACTAATTTTGCTTTTGCAGATATTCACCTATTTCTTCTCAACAAAAACAAAAGTTCAGAAATTTGTAAATATTAGTTGATTTTGCCTTATATGTAATAAGGGAAAGTAATGTTATAAGTTTTATTTATTATACTTGATAGGATTGAAATTGGTAATATTTAGTATTTTTATAGGTTAAAAATGAAATTATTCAAAATATTTTATATGGGGAAAATATATTTCATACACTCTTTTAGATTGTATTGCTTTTACTTGTACATCATGTGTTTTATGTTTATATGTTTTGTTTAACATATTATGGTAAAATTGTGTAGTTATGGTTTAGTGGTTGGGAGAGAGCTTTTGTTCTAGTTTAAATTATGATAAATGTAAAATTCTTATGTGTATGAGGGAAGGTGTTTGACATCCACAAGAAAAAAAAATTCCATTTTCTAAGAGTTTCAACACATATTCAACAACCGAAATTGAACTCATATGAAGCCCATCTTTACACCTCTATTAATGTTATTAGATGTCCCTTAGACATCAAATGAGTTTAACACAAGTTAAAGAAGCCAATTTAATCTAAATAAATGTTGATAGGATAATTTATCATTTTGTTATAATACTTACATTTTAAATGGAAAGTGTTACAATACTATATGATGTACTATAAATGGTAGTTATCATTCTTCATAAGTTGTTTTAAGTTAAGCAAAATACATTTAATAACTTTTAGTGAAAAAAATGCAATCCATAGAATGTAAATTATCTTAAGCAAAGAAAAAATGCATTTAATAACTTTTAAGCAAAGACAAAATATTTTTAATAACATTTAAGCATGGAAAATGCATTTAATAACTTATAGTAGAAGAGATGTAAACCATGGAATGTATCACAACTTTATATATATTTTTAAAAAAATAGACTATTTTAAATTTAATATTTTTTTAATCATTTAAAATAGAGATATAAAAATAAAATTTAAAAACAAATAGACTATTTTAAATTTAATATTTTTTTAATCATTTAAAATAGAGATATAAAAATAAAATTTTAATTATTGTTAAAATATTTTAATGTAAATCTTATATACAAATATCTTTATATAGTATTATTTATATTTATGTATTTCTTTTTTATTTATCTTTATAAAACTGTATATATTTTTTATTATATATAAATATTTTAATAATAATAATTTTGATAAATTAAAATTTTCAAAATATATATACTCTCTTTGGAAAAAAATTGAACTTAACTACATAGAAGAAACGATGATTTAAAATAAAAGAATAAGACTAAAAATTAGAAAGAAAGACGATTGAGAGTAAGAAAAAACTCCATAAATAAATAAAAGATGATTAAAAAAAACAAAAGGATAAGACTAAAAATTAGAAAGAAAGACGATTGAGAGTAAGGAAAAACTCCATAAATAAATAACAATAGAAAAGGTGAGAAGTTAATTGAGATGATGTGATTGATTATAAATAAATATCTAAGACAATAGAAAAGGCGGGAAGTTAATTGAGATAATGTGATTGATTGATTATAAATAAATATCTAAAACAAGATAAGAAATCAATTTGGTAAGGAGATACGATCAAAATTTAGAAGGGAAAAACTTAGAAGGGAAAATGATGAAGATTAATGATTAAATTTGAAAGATTGTTCTTAATTTAAGTTGAAGGGTATATAGTCATTTGAAACTCTTTCATAATGAAAAATTGAAAAAGTAATTGTATTTTAATTGATAAAAGAAAATTGGATACTCATTTTAAAAATAAAATAAAAAAATATTGCCTTTCTAATTATTTAAAATTTTAAAATTTAAGAAACAACCATATAAATAAGTTGAAATTTCAATAAAAAGTAATAATAAACATACTTTGTACAATTTTAAATATCACATTTTTATGGGTTAAATATACATTAATAATAATAATTCATAACGATTGAGCCACATTTTCTTTGGAGGAATTTCAAAGTGTTAATAATGACAATATAAAACTTCACAAAATCAAACATTTTTGTGCACACCCCTATACTAGGGAATGTAATCTATGTATCCATGTGATCCATGGGCAATGCATATCATATTCAATATATTTTGAACATACTCCAATTCTAGGTAACCATGAGAGTCATGTTCATTCTATATCTCCTTAGAAAAGTAAGAAATTTAGTATATTTTGAGGTCTTTGTTGAAGGGTGATAATTCTATCCAAATACTATAAAAACAATGAAGAATCCCTACTTGTGTTATAGGTCTCTAGGAACATGAAAATCTATCATAATTGCATCCATTGGATTGGATCTTCCCAGGATCCATAGAAACACTAAACATACTAACTAGTATGTTATTTTTGTTGAGGATATTGATTGTTCACTTTATCTCTCAAAATATGAAAAAATGCATGAAAGAGTGGGATGTTAGAGCACAATCCCTAATGCTTAAGTTTGATGATAATAAAAATCGTGTTACCTTCTCTCTCTCGCTTTCTTAAAACTCCTACAAAGAATATGTATCCATGATCTTGGGCTTGGGATGAGGAAGTGGGAAAAACAACTATGAGAAATTCTCAAAATATTTGCAAAGTATTGTGGCCCTAATGTCAATGGTGCTAGAAACAAGAAAAATAAATTGAAAGAGTGTGATAGATAAATATGCATGGAATTTAGAAAAGGGGAAGGATCATTTTGGAGAACAAAGGAGTGAAGATTTGACAATGCTATAAATTGAATGGAAAAAATCACAATTCTCATTTTTGTAATCCCAATTTTATGTTTTGTGATGTTGACAATGTTCATTTTGTGCAATTTAATTTCTAAAATTAATCAAAAACACACAAGTTATAGAATTTCACCAATCTTAATAGAGATTTTAATCCCAAACATAATCATTAAATAGTTTTATGTGAAACAAAGAAAAAAATGTGCATTATCTTTATAATGAGTTGGACCAAACTTGTACAAGATTGGTGGATTGTTGAGAGATTCACATTCAATTCTTACTTATGTGTTTTGTTCTCATTATATATTGTATTAGTGGGGATGTCATGAATTACATACTGGATGCTTGAGTGGCCCTCCATTGTGTTGAAATAATAATCATATTAGATACCAAAGTTGTAACCATGTCATGAATTTTAACAGGAAAACACATAGCATTATGAATGGAATAAAATAACTACGAATCAATATGTTCGATATGATTAGTGAAATGAAATATTACTCTTTAAAACAATATGATTAGTGAAATGGAATATTACTCTTTAAAATTGACATTCAACGTCTCATTTGTAATTAATCTTACTAATAAGCTCCCAATGTCATTAAAATTTACATCCATAACTTATGACTAATTGATTTGATTTTTTATAGAACCAGGAGTGGAAACAAAGATAACAAGGGAAATGGCATTGCTACAAATGTTGGAGGCAACAAAAACAAATCAAATGGCATTATGGTGAGTGTGGGAATAAAAAACATTACGTAAACTAAATGTGATATCAATTCTCATATTGACAAGAATAGACAATGCTCATAACACATGAATTCAAGTGGGGATTCACAAAGTCTAGGTGTTTAACCTTCTTTAACAAGTTTTCATTAATTCACACTTAAAATAGTGCATACATTAATATGGTGGTAAGATATTTATCTAGGTGTGAATTATGTGATGGATTTAACTTTATGGAAAGGTACATGGTATAAGAGTCAACTAAAATAAAGATTATTTTAGTCTTTAGATGAGAATATGATGAGTTATTGAAAATCTATCATTTTTTAATATTTTATGATGTTTGTCATTTTTCATAAATAGTAAGTGATTTCAAAAATTTTATGGGTATTTTTTGAATTATCTTTTATGATATTTATTACTTTTTCATAAATTGCAATTGATTTCAAAGATTTACAAATTTTTTATGGATATTTTTTGAATTATCTTTTTAAAATGGGTTTGAGCCTCTTGAAAATGTTAAGGAAGATTCAATTTTGATCAATAGGACAAAGAAGTAAATCCATAAATAAATAACAAAACAAAAAACAAAAAAGGGAGGACCATTAAAATAATGAGATAAATCATAAATAATTTTTTTATAACAACTTCAAAAAAAATATCACTCTGCCACATAGAAGAGAGGCGACAGTGAGGATGATATCGAAGTGCAGGACGACAGGAAAAACGAAAAATGAAAGGCTGTGAGGATGATATCGTTAAGGGCACAACAAAATAAAAAACGAAAATGGAACTCAATCACACAGATATGAAGATGACATGGATACAGTAAATAAGTAACAAAATAAAAGACGAGAAATGAAGTCGTCCACACAGAAGACAAGCTCGTTGTGAAGCTGATATGGATATCACAAACAGATAACGAGAAATTCACTCAACCACACAGAAGAGAGAAGTTCACTCAATCTCACAGAAGAGAAGCCGACTTTGAGGAAGATGTTGATATTTTAAATTTATTTTAATTTTGAATTTTATTAAATATTAAAAATATTTTTAAAATAAGAATATGTAGATTTTTTATAGTTTTTTTAAAGGTTAATAATATTTCAAATTTTTGAATGTAAATTATGTATGAAAATTTTGAAACTTTTAATGTTTAGAATGGACATTCCACTCATTATCAAAGAAAGAAAAACGTTCAAGTTTCAAGTAAACACTCTTCTCATCCTCATAAACCGTAAAAACAATGAAAATTTACATCCAAAATTTAAAACAAGAAGATTTTTAAAAGTTAAAATTATTTTTTCTTTATTTAAAAGATTTTAAATTAAAAAAAAAATATAAATTTTTTAAAAATTAAAATTATTTTTTATTTATTTATAAGATTTTAAATTAAGGGTGATATATATAGTTATGCAATTCACTATAAATATTGTTTATAGATATAAAATAATCATTAATACTATTAATAGAAGATGATAACTAAATGAATAAATTTACAAAGATAAAAACAAATTCTTATAAATTTTGACCTAAAACATCCAAAAATCTATAAAATATGTGAAATAAACAATGTAAAAGTTTTTTTTATAAGAGTGCATTGCTTATAAAACCATTGACCTCTTTTAAAATATTTATATCAAATTAATTAATTATGAAATTCTTTTAAAATATTTATATTAAAATTAATAATAGAAATTTAGAATAATAGAAATTTAGAATTTTCATCATTAAATAGAAAATTAATGGTTGAGGTAAAAGCCTCTATGCGGGTTTTGAATCCGAGTTAGAATTATAAAATGGGAGACATATCATTGATGTGGAACTCGGTGTCACCGTTGCTATCACCAAGATCCAACCCAATGAACCTGATGAGCCATAGGAAGACGAGCACTTCTTTCATTCATAGATGTGGGTGAAAGACACTCTGTTGCACTTCATCGTTGATAGAAGTAGCTAGAAGAACCTCATCTTAGTGGAGGTCATCGAGCAGATAGCCTTGCCGACAATGTCCTACCCGCATCCCAGCTACACCATCAGATGGCTCCACCAAGGAAGCGATCTTCACATCAACCAATAGTGTCTATTGTCGTACGACATCAAGCCATTCAAAGATGATGTATTGCATGGTCTTGCTCCCCTTGAAGTTTGTGATGTTATTTTGGGACAAACATATTTATGGAAACATCATGTTGTATATGAGTCTAGGCCTTGCAGTGATATTATTACTTTGAACAGGAAATTGTATCGGATACCCGAAGTATTCCCACCTAGTGTCATTTTCTTGATCTCTGCCAAGCAATGTAGGAAGGTCGTCCCTCAAACCAAGAAGTTTGTCTTCTTCATGATTCACTCTCAAAGTAAGAAAAATATTGCAACTACATCGATGGCCTCCATGATCGACCTCTCCATGCAATAGAACTAAGTGGATAAGGACGTGAAAGAATGCAAAGACATCTTCTCATCACCTACTGGGGTACCTTTGCACTGTCAGGTCAATAATTCCATCGATCTGACCCCAACACACCGCTACCCAATGAGCCATTCTATCATTGCTCTCTATTATAAAATGAGGATATCAAGCATCAGATCCAAGAACTTCTCCACAAGGGGCACAACTGACCCAACTCATCACCTTGTGGAATCCCAATCATGCTGGTGCAGACGAAAGATGAGACCTGATGACTCTCCATTGATTACCAGACCCTAAATAAAATGATAGTCAGGAACCGGTACCCGATTCCTTGAATAGACGATCTCCTTGATCAACTCAAGGGGGGAAAATACTTCAGTAAGATTGATCTGAATTATGGCTACCATCAGGGCCCAATAGAGAAGATAGATGTATGGAAGACTTCCTTCAAGTCAAAAGAAGGTCTTTTTGAATGGCTGTTCATGCCCTTTTGTTGATGATTGCAGCTATGTGAGACATTCTCCAACTTACAAACCCGTGAGATGTGGATCATTACAGCTATGTGAGTCTTTCTCTCAGCTTACAAACCTGAGAGAAAGACCCTAAGAAGGGTACGTGGTTCCTACCTGAGACAGAGCTGGAACATAGAGATGACCTCCTCCATTCAGAGAGTTGAGAAGAACTCCAAATGATTATCCAGTTGGAAAGGCAAACTATTGAGTTAGACGTGCATGTGGCTGAGCGCAAGGTGAATGTGTGAAATTCAAAAGTGAGGGGTGCATTTTCATGTGAACATAAATAAAGATGATGTATTAACCTCCTCTGAGCAGCAGAGTTGATGAGAAACTCTAAACTATTCTCCTGTGTGAGCCAATGGGAAAGAAGATCTGTAGATTGGATGTGCATGTGGACGAGTATAGGTGAACGTGTGAAGATCTGGTTCTTCTGTGTAATGCAGTGAGCTAACGATATGGACATCCCTATGGATGTGCCCCTAGTGTATGACCACTAGTGGGTGTATCATATCCTTTGCTATATTGTTCAAGAGTTAGACATGCCTGTAACCCTAATTGTAATGTAAAGGGTACAGGTCGGCCCCACCTTAATCTGATTAGTAATAAATGTAAAAGATAATTAATCTCGTTAATATGAATTATAATGTGACTTAGATAAGTCGGGTTTGTTGTGCCAATAAACACTTCTGGTGATAGGACAAGTCTAATATAAGTAAAGGACGATTCCCCATTGTGGAATCATATCCTTCACACAAGTTTGGAAATTTTAGCAAGTACATCCTCTTCGGAAAAGTGCACACCTCTCTTCGTCACTAGTGTTCTAGGGTTTGAGCACCCTCTTGTGTGATAAGTCTTATTGGTGGTGAAGGTATTTCTCTTGAGGTAGCAAAGAATTTGGTTGGGTTTTATTCCCTTGTTGAGAAGGGTTTCACAAGATACTTCTTGTGTTCTTGTGCATGGTGTTTCTTCTTGTGATCTTGGTTGTTGCAACATTCTTGTTTATGGTTACTTGACAAATGCAAATTGAAATGAACTACATGCTTAACCTATATTATTGAAAAATCAACACAGTATTAGGGAATATGTCTTGAAGATCCCATTGCACAAGCATTTTCCATCCTTTCTCTCTCACATCTGCAAAAGCCATACAACCATCCTAGGGTTTCCAGAAATTATGTACGACGTCCTCTTCTGAGAGTTTTCAACACTCAAAACTTGGACGTTGGGGATAAAAAGAACATAGGAGTGTATGAACTCCTTCAACGCACCTCCCGCAAGTCTCAAATTGCATTTATGGTCATTTTGATTTTTTGTCTCTAAGGGTTTCTAGGATTTCGCCAAATTCTGCAGAAAATTCTGAATTATATTTCTACAAACTTCTTGAAGAAGCTCCTCAACTTACCAAGGCTATCGTATTTATCAAATCTTATTGTTGGCAGTCATAAGCCCAACAAAACCTAAAAGTGCTAGCCTAGCCTAGCCGTTAGGTTTTCTAGCCCAGTTGACAAGGGTTTGTGAAGATGAGAAAAATCATGATGGCAAGCAAGCTCAGTTATAGGAAGGAAAGACCTCAAATAAATGAAGATATCAACATATAAGCACTCTCAGGTTTGGTTCCTATCAATTAAAATACTTTTCTAATTGACAGTGGTGCCTCCAGGCACATGACCGATCTTATAAATCATCACATTGTGTTGAGAAAGAGACACATCTACATGTTGTTCTTGGAGATGATGCCAGATATAATGTGAGAGGAGTTGGAACTTCTACCTTCCAACTAGATTCAGATATGCAACTTAAACTATAAGAAGTACTATATGTACCCATAATGAAGAGAAACCTTGTCTCTTTTTCAACCTTGGAAGACAAAGGTTACCAAATTACCTTCTCAGAAGGAAGAGTTCTTGCATGTCACAAAGAATCTCATATAATCTCTTCCAAAGTAATTGGTGTCCGAGAAAACAACATGTACAAGTTGACCATCAAACCAGTTCAAGCCTTGTTGCATGACACTATCAGCTTGAGTAAGTTATGGCATCGAAGACTTGCTCACATTCATTAATAACTCTTCCAACTCTAAGGAAAATGGTAACAGGTCTACCATAGATACAGATTCAGCATAAAGGTGTTTGCAAAGGTTGTTCCCTTGGAAAAAATGTTAAAGGATCTTTTCCTAGTAGTGACAACAGATCCAAGGAAATCTTGGACTTGATACATTCAGATGTATGTGCTCTAGTGACTATTGCATCCTTAAATGGGTACTTATACTATGTACTCTTCATAGATGATCACTCCAGGAAAAATTAGATTTACTTTCTAAAGAACAAGGATGGAGTCCTTGCCAAGTTTTAAGAATTCAAAGCTCGGGTTGAAAACCTGACCGGAAGAAAAATCAAAATACTAAGATCAGACAATGGAGGAGAATACACCTCAAAAGAATTTAACAGTTTTTGTATTGAAGCGAGAATCAAGAGGGAGTTCACAGTTCCTTAAAACCATCAACAAAATGGGGTTGTTGAAAGGAAAAACATAACTATCATTAAGGCAACTAAAGCAATGATACATGATCAGAGTCTGCCTATGACTCTATGGGCAGAAGCATGTATGACAACAGTATATGTTCAAAACCGTAGTCCTCATCAGATCTTGAAGAACATTACTCCAGAAGAAGAATTCACCAAAGTGAAGCCTGAGATCAGACACTCCAGAATATTTGGATGTCCAATGTACCTTCATGTACCCAAAGAAAAGACATCCAAACTAGAACCTTCAGGAAGAAAGGGTACATTTGTAGGATACAATGAATCCTCAAAAGCATATCGAATCTACATCTCAGGTTAGAGACAAATTGAACTAAGCAGAGATGTTACTTTTGAAGAAGAAATATAATTCCATAAATCCATATAATCTTAGATGGAAATTGATAGTGAAACAATACCTTCTCCCCCTTCAGTAGTTTAGAGGGAGACATATATTATTCCAGATGAGCCAACAACTCCATTTGATCCAGTTTCTCTAGCAGATTCAGTTTCCCCAAGCAACATACCCAGAGACATCACAGTTGGACATAAAATACCTGCTTAGGCTCGACAAAATTTGGAAGAAGTAGAAGGGGATAAATCCCCAAAATGAGCAACCAGAGAAAGAAAGAGACCAAAGAGATTCTCAAGCTACCTTTCAACCATGACCCACATTATTGACTCAGAGCCAACTTGTCATGGAGAAGATTTAGGTGCACAAGTATGGAAAGATTCCATGACTGAAGAATACTAATATATATTAAAAAATGATGTATGGGATGTTGTTCCAAGACTAGAGGGAAAGTCTGTAGTGAATTCCAAATGGATTTAAAAAATCAAACATGTTGCTAATGGAAGCATTTGAAAAATACAAAGCAATATTTGTGGCTAGAGAGTTTTTACAAACAGAGGGAGTTGACTATGACAAGACTTTTTCACCTGTAGCCAGATATACCTCCATTCGATCTATCATTGCACTAGATGCTTCCATGGGTTGGAAGCTACATTAGATGGATGTAAAGACAAATTTTCTCAATGGTGAAATTGAGGAAAATTTTTATATTGAGAAGCCAAAAGGTTTCATTGTACAAAATGAAAAATCTCATGTATGCAGATTGAAGAAATCCCTATATGGTCTAAAACAATCACCACGTGATTGGTATGAGAAAATGGATGGATTTCTGATGAGTTTGGGATTCAACAAAAGTGCAGCTGATCCAAACTTGTATTATCACGTTTATGGCAATGAGTGTATGATTTTGGTCTTATGTGTGGACGATCTTTTTCTCACCAGTTCATAGAGACTCATTGCTGAATGCAAGCAAGCATTGTCTACCAAATTTGAAATGAAGGATTTGGGACTAATGCATTATTTCTTGGGACTAGAAGTATGGCAGAGAATAGATGATATTTTCCTAAGTTAAGGAAAATATACTATGGAGATACTGAAAAAGTTCAGTATGACATAATGCAAATCCATGCCTACTCCAATGGTAATGGATTTAAAGAAAATGAGTGATACTAATTCAGGAGATGTAGATCCACATTTATACCGATAGTTGATTGGATATCTGATGTATTTGGTTAACACCAGACCATACATTCTCTATGCAGTGAATGAACTTAGCCAGTTTATGAGCCAACCAAAACATACACACTAGATAACTGCAAAACACGTATTGAGATACTTACAAGGCACAATTGGTTATGGCCTGAGATATGCATCCAATGTGCACTTGAGCTTGCAAGGATACACCGATGCAGATTAGGCAGGAAGTGCAGTAGACAGAAAGAGTACCTCAGGTTGTTGCTTCACCTTAGGATCGACCATGGTTTCTTGGTGTAGCAGAAAAAAAATCTCTATGGCTTTAAGCACAACAGAGGCAGAGTACATTGCACTAAGTGTGGTAGTTCATGAAGCAGTATGGCTTTGCAAAATTTTGACTGACTTGTTCGATCATGAGATGGATCCAACTACTATTCATTGTGACAACCAGAGCTGTGTAAAGCTCTTCGATAACCCAGTTTTTCATTACAGATCGAAACACATTGAAATAAAGTATCACTATATCAGAGACATGGTGTAGAGAAAGACAATACATGTATAGTGTCTTTCTACTCATGAACAAATTGAAGATATATTCACTAAACCACTTGCCAAGACAAAGTTCGAGTATTTCCGTGAGAGAATTGGCCTGGTGGAAAATGCCTCCCTAGATGAGAGGGAGTGTTGATGATTGCATCTATGTGAGACATTCTCCATCTTACAAACCTATGAGATGTGGATCATTGCAACTATGTGAGTCTTTCTCTCATCTTACAAACCTAAGAGAAATCCCCTAACAAGGGTACATGGTTCCTACCTAAGATAGAGCTGGAACGTAGAGATGACCTCCTCCATTCAGAGAGTTGAGAAGAACTCCAGATGATTATCCAGTGGGAAAGCCGATCTGTTGAGTTAGACGTGCATGTGGCTAAGCACAAGGTGAACGTGTGAAATGACAAAGTGTTGGGTGCATTTTAATGTGAACATAAATGAAGATGATGTATTAGCCTCCTCTGAGTAGCAGAGTTGATGAGAAACTCCAGATGATTCTCATGTTTGAGGTAGTGGGAAAGAATATCTATAGAGTGGACGTGCATGTGGACAAGCACAGGTGAACGTGTGAAGATCTGGTTCTTCTGTGTAATGCAGTGAGCCAAAGGTATGGACATCCCTATGGATGTGACCCTAGTGGATGAGCACTAGTGGGTGTATCAAATCCCTTGCTATATTGTTCAAGAGTCAGACCTCCCTGTAACCCTAATTGTAATGTAAAGGGTACAGGTTGGCCCCAACTTAATGTAATTAGTAATAAATGTAAAAGATAATTAATCTTGTTAATATTGATTATAATGTGACTTAGAGAAGTCGGCCTTGTTGTGCCAATAGACACTTTTGTTGATAGGACAAGTCTAATACAAGTAAAGGAAGATTCCCCATTGTGGAATCATATCCCTCACACAAGTTTGGAAATTTCAGCAAGTACATCCTCTTGGGAAAAGTGTGCACCTCTCTTGGGTTCTAGTCTTCTAGGGTTTGAGAACCCTCTTGTGTGCTAAGTCTTATTTGTTTTGAAGGTATTTCTCTTGAATAATATAGAAAAGGATTTGGATGGGTTTTCTTCCCTTGTTGAGAAGGGTTTCCCAGGATACTTCTTGTGTTCTTGTGCATGGTGTTTCTTCTTGTGATCTTGGTTGCTGCAACATTCTTTTTTATGGTTAAGACAAATGCAAATTGAAATGAACTACATGATTAACCTAGCTTATTGAAAATTCAACACCTTTGGTTTGAAAAATTCCCCATCAACTTTCATGAGGATGATGGACGATATATTGAAGCCTTTCACCAATTATTTTTTAGTGGTGTATACGGATGACATCCTTATCTACAACAAGACTTGGTTGTAACACTTGCAGCATATTTAGCAGGTTCTTCACACTCTGCGGTAGCACAAGCTATATTCCTGCTTGAAAAAATGATCCTTCGGCATGGATAGGGTCTAGTAGCTAGGATACATTGTTGATGAGAATGGTTTTCATGTGGATACAACCAAGATCTAGGTCATCCATGAATGGCTAGCCCCAACCACACTCACCAAGCTTTAGAGCTTCTTAGGCCTTGCCAATTTCTATCGTAGGTTTGTGTTGGGATTCTCCCATATTGCATGGGCCCTCAGCCAAGTAACCAAGGGTGGTGGAAAGGAAAATTTTTTGTGGGTCTTGTCCCAACAAGCATTCTATGATTTGAAGAAACACTTGTGCTCAACCCAGTGCTTTCATTATCTAACCTGCAACATCCATTTGAGATCGAGACAGATGCTTCAAACTATGTTGTGTGAGAAGTTCTCACTCAGCATGGCCACCCTGTGGCTTATCATAGTGAGGCACTATCAGATGTCATCTATAAGCACCCTACTTACGACAAATAAATGTACTCCATTTTGCAAGACTATAGCCAGTGGAGGCATTACATTCTCGGGAAGGAATCAACCATCCACACTGATCATAATTTGTTGCAGTTCATGTAGACATGAGGAAAATTGTAGAATGACCTCCATCAGAAGTGGTCCACATACTTGCAGCAGTTCGACCTCAAGATCAAGTATAAGATAGGACGTACCAACTGGGTCATTTATTGTCTCAACCGACCTCCATTCATGGCACTCGCCATGGTGCTAAATTATTACGACCACGAGACCTATGGATGGCACCACCTCTATGAGAAAGCTCATGAATTCGCCACCACCTACCATATGTTGGGCGCAAACATAGTTGTCACTAATTTCCATCTTAGGGATGAGTTGTTGTGCTATCTGGGCCATCACTGCGTTCCATCAGGCGAGCAAGAGAAGATGATTTGGGAAGCCCACTACATTGGGGTGGCATGACACTTTAGCATAGAAAAGATAGTGGTAATGTTGCAACGACATTCCTACTCGTTGAAACTTCGATAGGATGTCAGCACGTATATCAGGTCCTGCACTGCCTGTGTTATTGCCAAACCAAACACTAAGAAACAAGGCATGTACACTCCTATGCCTACTCCTTACATGCCTTGGGAATCCATGTCAATGGACTACATGTCGAGCCTTCTGTCCACTAAGCGGGGAAATGAATTTGTTTTTATTATTGTTGATTTCTTTTCCAAGATGGGGATTCTGGTTTCCTGCAAGAATATCATCATAGCGGAGGCCACTGCCAAGCTCTTCCTTGAATGAGTGTGGGTACATTTTGGGATCCAAAAACCATTACCTTAGATCAGAACAGTCGATTCCTCAACAAATTATGGTCGAGCCTTTTCTCACTGTAGGACACCAAGCTCACCAAATCCACTTCCTTCCAGCCCCACACGGATGGGCAAATTGAGTTCATCAACCAGATGATCATGCATATCCTGCGCATGTATAATTCGAAGAACCTCTACACATGGGATGGGAGTCTTCCCTATGCTCATTGCAACTACAACAGAGCCATAAATAGCATAACTGACCACATCCCCTTTCAGGTGGGGTTGGGATTTCAACCATTGGGTCCCATGGATGTTTCCCTACCCCTTATGGCCACCTAGGTGGACTCATCCCATGCTCCAACTGAAAATGACAAAGCCACCCAGTTCATTGAGTGGATCCAACACATATGACAACAATGTCAATATATTTTATAGAAGTACAATGCCAAGTACAAGCAACACCATGATCAACACTGTGTGCCACACAAGTTTCAGGTGGAAGACAAATCTTGGTTGCACTTGTAGAAAGAACGCCTTACAGGGCCCCTTCGAAAGATTCATCCACTCCATTATGGACCTTACACCATCACCAAGGCTATGGGAGACAGTTATTTTGAGCTCAACATCCCCCCTTCCTTAACGTGCACCTAATGTTCAATGTGGATCTCCTTTGACCATATTTTCCACCATTATTGGACACCTTAGAGTTAACAAAACAATTGACACCAACATATCTCAACAATGACTACATGGAATAGGAATCCATTGATTAGATCATGGACACACAGGTCAACAACAATCGCCAGCAGAGGATCCAACTTTATCATGTTGTCAAAGCAGGGCAGCTTCTGCACCAAGGCAAGTGACTCACCTGGGGCCAAATTCAGTAGAAAATTCCTCATCCGATGGGGAAACTTATTGCAATGGATACCATTGCTTCATAAGGGGAGAGGATTGATCCAGGTGGATAACGGTTTCCACCCACCTATTCCAACTGGCTCATCTTGGCAATTTTTTCCTAGTTTTTAGGTCCTGAACTTTTGGGGCCATTTTGAGGCCCTAAACAACGTTTTTAGGGCTCGCCATAGTCAAATCATAGACAGATTTATAGTTTGACAACATAATATTTATTCCTCGAATAGACCTTACCAATGGGATATCGTGCACCTAAAACAAAGATCATATGCAAAATTTACGACCCCAGGAAGTTGATGTACTAACTTACCCCAACATGGCCCACATGACTTTTGGTGCTTCATAATCTAGGGTTAGGTTCTAGGATGTGTACGATTTTGGAATTCATGTTATTTTAAAAAGGATTTCAAAGCCTCATTTTAATAATATTATTGCGAATGAGCGCAACCGTCACATCTCTTCTAAGAGATAAGCCACCACCATTCTAGCAATCTTGTTTTCAGTCTTCATTTTACAGTTTTAGCAAATTTCCTTATTGAATAGAAGCCAATTTTACTGTATCTCTGTTATTGTTACTTTTGTCTCAATGTGAATAATAATAATAATATTATTTTGTTTTCATTTTTTTATGCTCATAAAATTTGGATCACTTATTTCCATAGATGATGATCCATCCATCCAAACTCAATTCTTTCTGCTTTTAATCCTTAATGGTTAGTCATTGCATAAGTTGCTTTCCTTTGATTCCATGTATTGTTGTCATAACTTATCCAATTTGTAGTAGTTGTTGGTATATGATAATATCATGTTGAATAATGGTTTTGTGATGCCCTATTCCTTGAATATTGATGAGTATTACATATTATTCCTTGATAATGTTGATATCAATCTTCGTGTCTTCCTTGAAATATTTCTTGGTAATGAGGGTGTCGATATTGTTTAACATTTGATGGTTTTCCTTCTCCCTTCACGCCAATTTCATTTGTATTATTTTCAAAGATAATGACATCCTCTTTTCTCTTTGCTTGGTCTTTGATTACTCTATCCTTGGAGATAATACCATCATATTTGGCATGTACATCCTCTAGACGGAATTCAACTTCTTAATTATCTTCTGGTGACCTTATTGAATCTTGTCTTCTTTCTCCTTTTGAAGTTTCAATGTGACCCCATCTATCAAATTCTTACATCATTATTCAATTCTAGATTGCATTTATGATTTTACCTTATCAGTATTTAGGTATTCCTCAACCTTCTTGCAAATTTCCTCTTCAAGTTTTTTGATAGTGTCCCCTTCAATTTTTTGTGGTAATATCTTCATCCCTATTCTTTGATTCATACTCCTATACTTTCCTTTTCACCTTCTTAACACCATTAATAAATTATTAACTATGCTTATGTTACATTTTTATTTCTTCATCTTTCTTTTTCAATTATTCCTTTAACTCATTTTTTCCAACTTCCCATTTATAATATTTTATTTCTTTAAGTTTTTAACCTCCTTAATGAGTGATTCATTAAGGTATTTCATCTTGGAAAACTCATCATATTTCTTAATAATATATTTTCTTAGTTCTTCATTATCCTTTTGCAATTTGGAGACTTTTTCTTTTTATTCCTTTAATTCCACTTGAATTTTATGCATATCCTCCACTTTTTTTTATCCTTGATCCATTTATTTGAGAAGAGTTTTCAAAATTTAATTCTCATGTGGAGAATATTCTAGCACCTTCATCAAGGTTATCCCACCTCTTGAGAGATTCACCACTCAAGCAAATTGTTGCCATCAAAGATGTCAAATCATTTTTGTTTATCATCCTCAACCATTCCATAGGATTGATTTCATATTTATCTTCATCTCCACTAAAGTTAGGAATTTCCATTGATTCTTAATTGAGTTCTAACCCAAACCTTCAACTTACAACCTCATTATATTAAGAATAATGATCCCAAATAGTTATAATAATTTTTTCAATATAATATTCTATTTTTTTCTCTTTCCAATGGCTTTTGAATCACCTCAATTGGAAATCTCAATCAAAATATATGATGGATTTAAGTTAAAATACCTTTTAAAACCCTTATCTAAAGTCTATCCTAATGGTTGACCTTCCTCTTGACGTATCTCTGAAATTCCATCTCTTCTTAGTATGAAATTTTGTCGCGTATTACTTTGATATGTCTTCTCTGTAATGCCACGGGTATTAGAAAACTTGTATCTTCTCATGGAAATTTATGGTAAACTTCCCAAACCTTGTTGATTCTTGGACCTTTATAGATAGTGAAGTTTCATGGGATGCCACAGGTTCACTTTTTATTATATGATTATGAAATTTTTACCTAAAATAATACCGTCTATATCTTTTCCAACAAAACTGGTGGCACTCAATTTGTAATTTCCAAGCTTCATATATGTCACTTCTACCAAAAACACTTGTTTGAGGCTAGTTTTAGGATTAGTCAAATACCCCTACTTCCCATAGTCCATATCTTAAAAATTAAAATAATAAAAAACTTAATTTTTTATCACAAGTACTTCGCTATGTCTCCTTGGGATCCTAAATTTTCACAGTTTGAAAAGTCACCAACCAAAATTTATAGCAAAATTCCCAAAATGACTCATTTGAAATTGATTTTAGGGTTAATAAAAACCCCTAACTTCCACATGATGTATATCCAAAAGCAAAATGGCTCAAAATCTAATTTTTTTACCAAGCATACTTCTATATGTCTTCTCAATATTTTGAAAATTTCACAATCTAAAACTTAGCAAAAAAAAGAAAAATCATAGTGCAAATGCAAGATGACTCTCTTGAAGTCGAAAACCCCTAGGATTGATGCTTTGAAACCAAATCTTGTGATCCAAATGCTTAAAATATTACACTAAATAGAAGTACACACCAGGTATACCGATGTGAGCACGGATTAGAACTCCAATATAGATAAGGGAGATGAGACCCACAATAAATCCTTAAATAATAGGATAACCTCCTCCAAATACTCAATACACCAATACATCATGATTCACATGTCCTCAATAGTGACTACAAGATCTCTATATATACTTATTCACACATTCCACATGTGGCCCCTTTATTATTAGGCAAACCCTATTACATATACATTTACACATTACATGTATAGTTAACCCCATATATGCCCCCCTTGGGGTCATATCATATACATTTAACCCCATGTGTGCCACCCTTGGGGTCATACCAGTCCTTCCCAAGTGTAATTTGTTTATGTGGCTTATATTGAAAAATTAAGTTTTAACACAAGAATCCCTCAAGAAAATAAATAGAGCAGGTCCAAGTATTTGTTTACTTTGTAGTTGTAGAGAGGAAAACACTTCACATTTGTTCTTGCATTGTAATTTTTCTTAGAAATTTTGGGTTGATGTCAAGGAGTTGTTGGGTATCCAAAACCTTTGGAAATGTGAATCCATAGATACATGTATTAATGTTTGGTTTAATCAACAAGATATAAAGTGTTTCAGGGTAATCAAATTTCTAGTTCTACAAGTAATTTGGATAGCTAGAAACTCTATTTTGTTTGAAGAGAAGATGATGCCTATTTTCTAGGTAGTTGTCGAGGTTAATGATTTATTCACATATTATAAGGTTACTCTAAAGGTTAAACCACAAATAATTCTATTGAAGATTCAAGTGGACAATTATTTATCTTAGAGATACTTCAATGAGGCTTATCAAGGCCCAAATTCTCTTAGTGGGATTGACTTCATTCTATAATTTTCAGAGACACACATATTTCATGTCAAAGGTAATATAGGAAGAGGACCAAATAACCAAGGGGAATCAAGGCCTTATACTACTTACTAAATATTATTTGGATAGAGGGATGGATTAATATAAGGACAATGATTAAGCTATGATCATTAAATGGATGAAAGGAAGCCTCCAAGTACAAAATAATTATCTTCTTCCAGTAAAACAACAATTAAAGGAAATATGTAATCAGTTTCTTTAGGTCAATTATACTCATATTTATAAAGAGCATAATAATATAGATCACTCTCAAAGGAAGGAATTCATCTACCTAAGCATCATGGTTCTTTGGAAGAAGTAAAAAATGGTCATACAATGGTGTTAACAATTTTCATTTATTATTTTTGAACTTGCAATTTTCTAGTACATGGGATTGTTCAATCTATTGTTTGTTTTCAATTACTTGATTAATAATATACTTGATATTATGAAGGCTCCATATATTTCTATATCTACAAAGATTTAGAAAGGATCTGGACTATACCTAGAACCTATGAGTATTGGATTTTTGTTTATCTCAAATAAAAATAAAAATATGTTCTTTTTCTTAGAAAAAATAATAATTTTTTTATAATAGTATTTTTATAGCATGTATAAATATAATGTATCTCTCTTATTTTATTTTTGGGAAAATTTTGAAAACTAGTGTGTTAAAATGGTAAAACTCAAAAGTCAAAATGTATGGAAATTTAAATATGTAAAAAAAATAAAAAAAATGAAGTGTATGTGTGTGTAAACTATATCTTTACATAATCTTTTTAATAGTAGAAAGGTGTTTTCTATGACCTAATATGACTATGTGTAATTTATTTTGTTTTCAAGATGAAGTTGATACTGATATTTAAAACAAATATTAATAACTAAAAAATATTTCAATGTGAACCATAAATAAAATATTTCTATGTTCAGCTTCAATAAAATCTCAATCTCTCTATAAAATAATCGAAAATAAAAATAAAAATTGTATTTCTTCTATAAAAAAAAATTCTTTAATTTTTATAATAAATATAAATAAATTATATATCTCTTTTTTATTTAATTTTTTAAAAGAAAATTGTGAGAGAAAATTCTCCAACTTTATATTCACTATGTTTTAATAATAAAATTCAAAACTTAAAATATATAAAAAAATAAATATATTAATAAAATTCAAAACTTAAAATATATAAAAAATTAAATATATTATAATTATTTTTTTTATTATTGTTAAATTAAATATATTACAATAATTTTTTTTATTATTGTTAATCTTTTTACATAAATTAAAATCAATCAATTATATTACTTTTTCCAACTATTTCTCTTTCTTTATTACTATTATTGAATACAAATATTATATATTTTTATTAAACTAATTCATTACACACATTATAACATTTCTCTCATATCATGATGACAATAACCAAATACATATCCTAAATTTGATAAAACAATTTTTAAGACATTTATTTAAAAATCACGGTGATAACAAATTAAATATACATTATTTTTCCTACTTGAAAATCAATCATGGATCTAAGAATTCAACCATTTAAATTTCACATGATAAGTAAAGTAACAAGTTTTAACATGTTTAAATTCCACGTACCAAGTGGAGTAATAAGCCAAGGGTGTTAGATATTCATCTTCCTCATATTTATTTACCTCTTCACCTTAAAAACTTACCATTCTACGTGGCTTAAACCTAGTATGACCTTTCATCATACTTAAGGGAAGCCATTGACATGGACATCCATAAAGTTGGAATATATATTATTGTTAAGATATTTTAATTTAAATTTTATATAAAAAATATTTTATATAGTACTATTTGATATAAAATAGGTCATATAGAATTATTTGTATTTGTGTATCTCTTTATATGATATATATCCTTTTTGTTCATGGAAAATAAAATAAAAGTTTAGAAAAAAAAAAGATGGTTAAAGAAAAGATATAAGAGTGGAAGAAGATTGGGAGGAAGTGAAAAAAATAGATGAGGGATAATTGAGATTGAGATGTTTGGACTCATTATAAATAAATATTTAAAGAAAATATAAAAAATTAATTTAAAGAGTTAAGATTAAAAATTAAAAGGAAAGATAATTGAGATTAGTGTTAAATTTAAAGGATTATTTTTAATTTTAAGTTAAAGGATATATATTTTCATACATTTATGATGAAAAAATTGAAAAAAATATTTATATTTCATA